>PVLD010002949.1:0-132495 GCA_004027595.1 Dinomys branickii
CTTGTGAGTGGCACTCGCAGGCCAGGGTCCCTGACAACTCTTCTGGCCCCCCCCACGACTGCTGATCTTGTGTTCCGGATCCACACCAGCCAGCACAGTGGCCACAAGCCACATGTGGTTATCTACAGTTACATTAATTAAAATGTGATAAAATAAAACATTAGTTCCTTGGCTCCCTGGCCATACTTCAAGTGCTGAACAGTCACACATGGCTGGTGGGTCCAGAGCACTAGCACCACCACAGAAAGTTCTCGTACAGCTCTTCTGCACAGTAACATGTAAACTTACAACTGACCAACCCCCAAAACTGTCACCTTAGTGTCTTGAAGAAAATGTATTTCTAACCCTAATGGACAAAACTGTTTTTCCCAAAAAAAGAATGAGATAAAAGGTCATCTTGGAGCAATGTTCTTCATACAACAAACTCCTCATTCTTCAGAAACTGGCCTGGTGTCTTGGCTACTTTTCTTCTTTCTACTTCAGGAAGCCTCAGCCCTACACCTAACTCCCTGGCTCAGTGGAAACTTTAACATACATGTGTCAGGGCATTCATTTCTCCTTGGGTTCTGTAAGTCACTGTTTCTCCACGGACCTTGGTATCCATCTACCAGGGCTGCAGTAACAGAACCACATAGGAGGCAGCTTAAACAATAGAGTTTACTCTCTCTCGGATCTGCAGTGCAGTAGTCCACAACTGATGTGACAGCAGGTTGGTTCCTTCAGAGGCTGGGAGGGAAAATCTGCTCTGGGTGCTTTCCCAGCTTCAGGTGGCTGCAGGAAATCTTCAATGCCACTTAGCTTGCAGATCTACTGCCCCGATCTCTGCCTTCATGTTCTGCTGTCATCAGCCCCATGAGCATGTCTGTGTCCAAATTTCCCCTTTTTCTGAGGATACCAGTCATTCAGATCAGGGCCCACCCTACTGTAGTGTGACCTCATCTCAGCTGCATCTGCAACCACCCTGTTTCCAAACAAGGTCACAATGGGAAGTCAGGGGAGTCAGGATTTCAATATGTGAACTGGGGGAGGGGGACACACTTTGCCCCACGACAAGCCCTCAAAGCCTCGAAGAAAAGCAGTCCTCCTGGCACACCATCTGCCTTCTATTATTCTATTACTATGAAAAGATCTGTAAGAAATTACTGGCTACTCAGCTTTGTGGGAGCAGGTGGTGACCCCAGGCAGAAGCTTATACCACACCAGGCTATTTCCATTATACATCAAGTGAGCTCAAGCCTATTATACTAGATTTAACAAGGTCCAAAAACAAAAAGCTGGACTTGGACAGATACATGAAAGGAAAACTGTTGCAACCATCACAGGCACATGGACAGTACTGCTAAGTTCCTCCATGATCATCTACTGGAACCGCTTCACCAATAGGGATGTTTTTAAGGCAGGCAGGGCAGATGCGGGTGAGAAAGATCATTCTGCCTGCACTCAGCAAATGGGACCTAAGAGCACAGAAAGTCACCCACCAGCACAATGGACCCAAACGGTGCTTTGGTCACAGCCCACAGGTCCCAGTCACACAGTCCAAAAGAGTTATATATAAACAGAGGTGGCAGGGAACAGAGACCAACAGGCGTGGTCATACTAGACATACAGCCTAGTATGAATCCCAGCTTTTTCGCACAAGATGAAAGACCCTGAGTGAATTAATTTATGTCCCTGTGCTTCAGTTCACCATCTGTAAAACGGGGAGCGTGAGATCTACTTCACACCTGATGGCCATCACTGGGATAATTAGCCTTTAGTGATGCTGACAAGCCTGGGGTACAAGACTACCAATCCCCCCTTTTTTTTGGATGAAGAAACTCGAGCTTAGAGCTGAGAGCCCTAGAGTCAGCTTTCTGATGGCAAAGCCACACTCCTAGCCACCTGAGTCTCTCAAAGGAGGTCACCAGGGCACAGCAGGAAAAGCAGGGTCTCTACAGACGCTGCTCCCTGTACCTCCCACCCCCACCTCTCCTCTGGAATGTCCTATACTGTGCAATGGTCCGCACTGTGCTGGCACTGGTCACTGCCAAAATCTCCACAAGGACAGAAAACCATGAAAAGTCATTTAGAATAAACCAGAGTGCTGACAAGACATAGGCATGGTCACATGTGGCATTCCCCAAAACCCTCTCTGCGGCCTCTGTCCACCTCAGTGTCCTCTCCCTCCTCACCCTCCTGCCACTGTCCACCTGCTCTTCCTTACACCCTCCTCTCCCACTGGAGACAGGAGCATGGGACCTGACAGTCTGGCCTTGACTTCTGCATGCTTTTGAAGTCCCCACATAGCGATGGCACTGTGGCACCATGGTTTTAACAGTTAAGCCTTGTCCCTTGGAGTGGTTAAATAAAGACAGATATTAGCACAGTTTTCCACCCCATTATCCTATTTACAAAAATAGAACTCTCCTCTGTGAGCGTTTCAAATAGAGGCCTTAATTTCTACCAATGTCAGCTTCACCAGGTCGATTCCTAAAGCCTCAGTGAACTAGCACACAGCAGTGGGCAACAGTGCCATCTCCAACCTTCTCTTCATATATTCTGGCATGTGCTTATATGTACTACCATAGATGTACAGACCTATTCACACACGTGCAGACATAAACACACACACACACACACACACACACACACACACACTCCAGCTGAGAGGAGCAACAGGAAGACTGTGTTACAAACATGTAGACCACCAATTCCACAGGGTGTGTGGGGTTCTAGTGTTACATCAAATCTGACCAGCAGAAGGCTGAAGTATAAGTACTTAGGCCTCTTTATTACTTTCACTGAGGTGCACTTTGATGTTAGGCCTTGAACTTCCAATGAGGACTCTGAGTGAATGATAGGAATCCAGCATTTCATCTGCTGTGGAGACGTAAGCATCCTGCTCACTGTACTACTCGGTGTCTCCTACAATAAAGTCTGCATGGAAAATTCAACTGAAGAGAACTGAAAGAAACTTTGCTTTCCTTGAGGATCTGGATGTCCTCCTTCTCTGACAGAACTACTGTGGTAACCACACTGCCCTTTTGTCTTTGATGCCTCAAAGCTCAGAGACAAGCAGCAATGCAAGGGACTCAGCAGCTGCGCATCTGATTCTTTTTCCCTCCTGACTTGAACTTATTTGTGTTGATCCTGATTCTGTTCCTAAGTTTGTCTGTGCATTGCACTGTTCATTACAGCACATGTGTTTGTACTGTAAAACAAAGCAAAATCTGTTGGATAAGGTAAGATGTAATTAATTGTATAGAACTCAATATAATTACCATAACAGTCAAATTTAGAGAATGCTGTAAACATTACACAATCAGAGTAAAACAAAAATGTAACATGTTGAGGCAGACAGTCTAGATTACCTTCCTCTCCTTTTGTGCATGCATGGGGGGGGGGCTGACCCAGAGCACTCTGCAGGGGTGCAAGAAGGCATGGCTCTGCAGACTGTCCCTTGAATCACGAGCACCAGGCCTAAAAGGTTCATCTCTGATAAACATGACATACAAATACCTACTGCTCTCCCACAAAAGAATGCAGAGAAAGGAAAAAAGGGAGAATGGGAGGTAAGAAAGAAAGGGAGGGAGGAAAACAGGCCAGCCAGAAAAGCTTAGTGCCCCACTTGTAGATGCTCAGGATTGGGAAAAATTCCTTCCATAATTAACTGCAACCGCTCTCAAGCTACCAGCGAGCTTGCCTTTCCTGAGTAGCTTTCCTTCTCTTAGACACCAGATACTGTGAGTGCACCATCACCCCACACACACACCCCCTCACACACCCCCCCGCGTGCACGCACATACACACTGCAGAGATGTACCTCTCTGGCGAAACAGGAACTGGAATCCAAGCTGGCTGCTGCGTCACCTGACTGTCACTGTGCCGCAAACACTGGCTGTCACCCACCTACATCTGCCCTCTTGTTGCTGTCCAGAGGCTCTCTTCATAGAGGCCCCCAAATACTTGAAATGCAACACATCACAGAGCCTTTCTCTACTCTGCAAACTAGTCAGGGCACCGCACAATAAAAAAATGTTCTTTCCTATCCTGCAGCCCCAATGCTGGACCCTGCGCACCTCCCCCCGCTGTGTGCCCAGCCTGTCCTCCTCCTACCTGTTCCTCAAAGTATCTGCACGTGACTTTCTCAGACACTCTCCAGCACCAAACCATATCTACCTCCCTTCTGAGTTTTGAGTTTTTGTTGTTCTTCATGGTGGTGGTTTCTGCATGCAGTGTAAATGTCTCACTCTATAGTCCACACTGGCCTTGAAATCCCTGTGGCCCAGACTGGTCCCTAACTCATGATCCTCCTGCTTCAGCCTCTTGAGAGCTGGCACTGCAGCTGTGTGCCACTGTGCCCAAACCCACTGCCTTCTTTCAAACTGCTAAAAGCCCAAATCTCCTCTAAAGCACCACAGCTCCCTTGGGGGGCTAGGACCTCCTCCCCACTGCTCCCTCAATACTGGTACCTATAGGCTTCTTTTCCTTTTGAGGAGAGGATTCTCCAAAGTCAACTCCTATAACATAAATCTTACTTCTCACTGACCCATATTTTATTCAAGTGTCAGCAATGTTTTCTTGCAGAAGAAAACAAAACAAGATGCCAAAGCATGAGCTACACCTGCCCTGCTACAAGTGAGGAGCTTCCTTTTGCTGAACTTTCTGGATTCAAAACTCTTCAACCTTCCCCATTAGACTGGACTTCTGCACATCAGACTTCATCACAAAGGGGACCTGGGTGACTGGAAAGGTGGAAATGGACGCAAGTCATTCCCACCACCAGGAAACAGACTCAGGGGCAGGTCTCACTGCACCTCTATGTGTCTCTGTGGTGTGATTCAGGAGGCACAGCCAAACCACCCAGCATGGACTTGACTTCCAGGAGTGCAGTGATGGATATCAGAGGGCAGCAAGTCATTAAAACACCCACTGGAGAAGCCTGGGATTGAAGCTGAGTGGCAGGCCCTAAAAACTCAGGTTCCAGAGGTGTTCGATGGAGGGGGCTGGCTGGCAGTTGAACTGGAAGGCAGGGAGGATGAGCAACCACAAGTACCTTCCCACAAGGCATTCTGTTTGCTGAGACCAGCCTGGCTCTTACAAAAACAACACCTAACACTGGGAGTGGGAGAGGAGAAGGGGAAAATGGGAGCAGACAGTACCAAAAGCCATGAGTGATAATGCAGATTCCGGACATGGGACCATACAAGGAGAACAGCTCGGCTCAGGGTGTACATTTTTCCAACAAGATACAAAAAGCTTCGTGCATTATAGTAGCCTGCTTGCTTACAGAGAGAAGGTTGAGCACCACAGGGTTGAGCACCTTTTTAGCCTATGCTACTGAATGACTCTGAACACTTACGAACACGTGCACACCAATGGGCACCTGCCCACCCACCATGAACCTGTCCCTTTAACATGCCAACTGTGAGGTGGGAAGGTGCTGGTGGAAAAGGCCTTTAAAGTAGATCACCCCATTTAGGGAGATATGGCTCTTGGAAACCAAGACTGGCACCTTTCCTAGACTAAAGGTCACACAGAATACCAAGGAGCAGCAGGGCAGCAGCCCTGCCTGTGGGGCTTCCATCTGACCTCGGAGACAAGCAGCATACAGGAGCCAGGCTGGAAACGGACCTGGCTGCTCTCTGGTCCACTTCAGGAGAGTTCTGGTCACCTTGGTCCACTCTCCCCTGAGAAACGCTGGGGGAGGGGATGGCCGAACAGTCAGGAATGGGGAGAGGCTGCCCATCAGGCCCTTGCCCTTTAATTTCAAAACCATTTTAAGAATGTGAATTATTTCATCTAAGACTTCTATGTGGCAGGAAAACAGATGGTAGATGTTCAACAAAAGTCATCTAGCTGTGGGTCGGTGAAACACCCAACAAGCTTCGTCCTGTGTTAGTGCAGAGCAGAACGGTGTGCACTTTTGAGAGGCTATGAGGAAAAGAGCTAGAACCACACATTTTCTCAGATCAGACTGAAATCATCAGTAGGAAAAGGAAGAGCCCGGTGAACAGAAAACAGCTAAGAGGTGGTTCCACCAGAAACTAGGTCAGCATACAGATACATGTACTCGCACCTGTGTATATGTATGTGTGACAGAGAAACGTATGGTAACCACACCCATAGTCACTCCTCTCTTACAAAAATCATTTCACAGGGCTGAGGATGTAGCTCAGGGATAGCATTTGCCTAGCATGCATGAGGCCCTGGATTCCATTCCCAGTGAAGGAAAATAAGTCACCTAAGTTCTTTGAAAATTTAAATTACAAATAATCACTGTTTCATGAAACCAGTAAAACAAAGTGCCCAGGGCCAGGGGATCGCCTTGTCTTGAGATAAATCATAGAGGACTAGAAAGAAAACTTCCCCTCTACTCAGAAGCCTCTGGGGAGACTGAAGGGGGAAGGACAATGATGGCCCCCCAAATAGAAAGGTACCTAGCACCCTCACTGCACTGAGGAGGGAATAGAGAGGATCTGGCTTCTCACGGGCCCTCTGACAAATCTACGGCTCTTTAGCCATGACAGGGATGCACAGGACCATTACGATCCATGAACAAAGATCTCCAAACTCTGCACCAGTTCAGACAGATATCTGGCTCTCAGGGAAGGGGACACACACTCTGATTGTTCAGCTCAGCCAGGGTGGCACCTGCTGCCCTCATCCATGACTGACTTAGGGAGTGGCCTGTGACCCACCCTGCCACTAACATAGGAGCGGAGGCAGTCAGAAAGCTTCCAGGGAAATTGTCTGCTATTAAAGAGAGCCACCTGAGAGAACTTACCCCTTTCCATGGACACTGGAGTCTGCGAGAGCTGCAGGCATCTTCCAAACACACCTGGGATGGTGGGAAGGAAACACAGAAACCACCTTGGTTCTTTATAACCAAACCAGGAGCTGCCCATCTCAGAACTTCTTGTCAACGAGATAGGTGAGTTTTTTGTTAAAGCACTTTGAGTTTGGTTTTCTCCCTTGCAGCTAAAAGGATTACTGATTGGGATGAGAAATATAGTGATCAGTCCATAAAAGAAACAGTTTTTTGCCACCTTACACTCTCTCCTGAACCAACAAGGAGAATCAACTCTTCTCCACTTTGTTCCTTCTTCTCCTTAGTATCAGACTACAAAGTTCTCTTGCAAGAAATGGCAGATGGAGTCACCAGCCACTTATCCATCCAAAGGTGCTGCTATGTGTGCGCGCACGCATGTGTGTGTGGTGCAGTGGCACTGAACACAGGGCCTTGTGCATGCTACGAAAACACTCTACTACTGAGCTATACCTTCAGCACGTTTTTACTTTTATTTTGAGACAAGTGTCTAAGCTGCCCAGGTCAGCCTTAAGCTAATGATTCTCCTGCCTCAGTCTCCTGAGTAGGTAAGTAGGTACAGGCAAGTACCACCAGGCATGGCAAGGTATGCATCCTGAATGCCCCCAGGACCAAAGAAGTCAGTCTTTGTTCCCTAGGGTTGTCCACTGTGGAGGGATTTCAGGACGGTGCTCCCCTTTCCAGTGCGACCTGGTTTGCTTCCTGTGGCTTTTAAACCCTTGGTTCCAGCTGGACCCAGAACTGACCTTTCTATCCACCTGCCCTTGAGATACAGCTCCTATCAGCTCAATTCTCAACTCCTGTCAGACAAGCATTTTCTGATAGAGTGCACACTCTTTTGAACCATAGTCTACATTCTCTCAGCCCAGATACTTCAGGGAAATCACCTGTCTCATTTAACCAAAGAATGAATGATCAATCAATTAATCAGTCGGTCAAAATTTCTCTCTTCTCTCTCTCCTCCTCCCCTCCATACAAATACGCTTAAGCATAAGAATCATGTTTACAGTCACATATTTTAAAACAAAATTGGGGCAATATTATAACATTCCAATATTCTCTATCTCTAAGTCCTTGGACCCCATCCAAAAGTCTCTGCAAACCCCTACACATATACACACACACTCACACACAGAGGATTTGACCTAATTAAAATATCTTTCTTTGAACACTGACATTAAAAAGAAATGATTGCTTCTTCAATATTATTTTTCTGACATTTAGCTATTTCTCTTCTCCTATAAAATATATGTGTTTCAGGCCAGGGATTACCTCAGTGGTGCAGAGCCTGCCTAGCAAGCATGAGGTCCTGAGTTCAACTCCTAGTACCCAAAAATATATATATGTGCTTCAGTTATGCACACTCTTTTCACAAACCTTTTAATTAAACTTTGTCTTTAGAGGGGTTTTAGCTTTGAGCAAAATCAATTGGCAGGACAGAGATTTCCCATACACTCCCCACCCGCCACACCAGTGTGTGAGAACTGTACTCTCATATATTGCTTTATTTTTCCTTGAGAGAGTCTCACTATGCAGGCCAGGCTGGTCTTGAACTCCTGGTGATCCTCCTGCCTCAGCCTCTTGAGTGCTGGGATTACAGGCATGCGCTGTCACGCCCGGCTCCTCATATATTCTTTAAGGCTAGCTGGAGACCCAAATCCTAACTAAGACCTCTTTTTTCTATTGTTAACTATGATCTGGGTCTACACAAAAACCTTACAAAGAAGTTTTGGGTATTTTTTGCTTTGAGACAGGATCTCACTAGGTAGTCCAGGCTGGCCTCCAAGTTATGGTGATCCTTTTGCCTTAACCTCCTGAGTGCTGGGATTATAGGTGTCTGCTACCATGCCTGGCCAAAGGAAGTTTTGAAACACAGCAATGGTAAATTTAAGGCTTCTTAAATATATATGAGCCAATCGATCTCATTTAAAACTTACTGTTCCCAGCCCTAGAACAATAAATTACCTAATTTCTTATCCTCTATCTTTTATATGTTATCAAGTAGTCCCAACATTAATAGAATCTAGGGCCAAAAATCACCCTCCTGAAAAGCTAATGAACTCTTAGACACATATGTACCAGCAACTGAGTCATTTTATTATAAGAAAAAGTAATGTTGATTATCACATACTGCATACTGTATAAAATTGCTTTTACCAGGCTGCTGGAAATAACATATGACTTTCCCTGGGGGACGGGAACAGGCCCCACATTCTAATTATGTTTTGCCTAGGGAAAAACAAAAATTAATTTATATGTGCTCAAATACATTTTAACTTTTTAAAAACAGATGTGGCCTAAAAACAAAATAAATCCAACCATTTGTTCAGAGAAAATTTATTGAATAACAAATATTTGCCAGGCCTACGGTAGGCACTGGGGATTTAGAATTGAAAGCTCACTCTCTGTGAGACCTCACTAATGTAGCTGTCAAGAAAGAATCGCGACATACAGAAACAGGCAAATTAAAGCCACAACCAGTGGGACGTCACTCCACACTGACAAAGATGGCTATCCTAAAAGATAGAGCTATGTTACAAAATGTGTGAATTCTGAAGACATTACGTGACTATGGCCATACCATCCTGAATGAACCCAATCTCATCTGAAGACATTATACTACATGAAAGAAGACAATTGCAAAGGACAGTGCATTGTATCACTCTGTTTACAGAAAATGTCTGGAATGGAAAGTAGACGACTGGCTCCCAGGTAAGGATGGAGGATGGCAATAGGAAATGCCTAATGTGTACAGGGTTTCGAATTTTTGGGGTGATGAAAATGGAAAGTGACATAGTAATAGTAGTTGTACAACCCCGGGCATATCCTAAAATCCACCGAATTATACTTTAAATAAGTGAACTATGTGACTATCTCAACAAAACAGTCAAAAACACATGTGGAAAGTTAACAGTCTTACAGTCTTCTTATATGCGAACAACTAGTTAATAGCAGAAGGTATTATGAGAATTAACTTGAGAAGTACATAACCTACATGCAGAAAACTTTTAAAACAATGAACAGAAAGAGAGATTAGATGGAAAGAAAAGAGGATCTTAGGAAGACAAGTTCATAGAGATGCTAATTCCTCCTAAGTAATTTATACATTTAATATGATCCATGGAAATAACAACAGGTTGTTTTTCTTTTCTTTTTTAACCAAGACATATTGATTCTAGAGTTCATGTGGAAAAAGAAACATGGAGAAGATCCAGGAAAATCAAAGAGAAAGAGCAATGAGAGAGAACTAGTCCTTTCAGTTAGTACAAGGTAATATAAGCTTCAATAATTAATAACATTAACCAATGGAAAAATATACAGCCCATAAAGAGACCTCTCAAGCCTGTAGGAATTTAGTGCATGATAAAGTACATATTATAATACTGTGGGGAAAATACATACTCTTTAGCAAGTGATGTTGGGAAAACTGAATATTGGAAAAAATATATTCAAACCTCAGAATATACCCTAGAATAAAAGTAACAAATAAGTCAACATATAAATAGAAAAGAGATCAAATTACAAAGGGACCCAAAAGAACTTAAAACCTGACATAAGAAGTCTTTCTGCTTCTGACTCAAAATATGGAAGCCTTTTTTTTTTTTTTTGGTACTGGGAATCAAACTCAGGACCTTGCGCTTGCCACACAGGCACTGTGCCACTGAACTACATCCCCAGCTGGAAGCCATTTTTTAAAAAGATGAATTTGGTTATATAAAATCAAAGATTTCCAAAGGGCAAAACACCACAAGTGAACCAAAACATACATGACCAAATGAAAAAAAAACAAAACTGCAACTCATATCAAAGACAGTATGTAAAGAGCTTTTAGAAAGAAAAAAGAAAAAAACCAACAACATAGTGGGAAAATGTACAAAGTTCAAAACAGTTAAAGTAAAAATAAATAAAACTAGGTGTTATGGAACACCTGCCCAAGCAATACTTGGGACAGTACACATACGAACTGACCGAGTGACAAGCAGGGTAAACTGTTAAGCGGTTAAAATGACAGATGTATTTAACTGTGACCATATAGTCCCACTTTTAGGATTCTTAGCATGAGGTGACATACATACAAGATTATCTATTATAGATGCTCTGTAAATAGCATAGGATTAGATACAATCCAATTTTGTGGTGCTGTTCCATAAACCATGGTACCTCAACATGAAATACTTTGCAGCCATAAAAAAGACAGAAGACAATCTCTAAGGACTAATATGGATGGAATTCCAGCATTTACTATTAAGAGGAAAAGGTACAGCACAGCACAATATATATAGTATGTTACCTGTTGTATAAAGAATATGAACACACACACACACACACACACACACACACACACACACACAGAAACACTTGAATGTAAAATGAAGCAAGATACCAATAAACATGGTTATACAAAAGAGTCAAGAGACCAAGGCTTCACTGAGCATATCTCTCTATATTTTTAAGGTTTAATTACTAACTTTCCAATATAAAGAAATGCAAAGAAAATAATTTAACAAAATTCTCATGCCCATCATATAGGTTTAACATCGAAATAGTTTTGATCATTCAGTCACATAAATGTATTGTCTGTCTTTAAAAAGGTTAATTAGAAAACCTCTTAAACTGAAAAGAAAGTGATGTGAGCTTAACCATATGTCAAACTGGTGACAGACACTGTCATTCTGAGAAGAATTTTTACTTTTTCTTTTGGGACAGGGTCTCACTGTGTAGTCCAAGCTTCCCTTCAACTCACTATAGAGCCCAAGCTGGCCTTGAACTCATGGCAAGTCTTCTCCCTCAGCCTTCCAAGTGCTGGGATTATAGGTGAATGCTGAGATTACAGGCATGTGCCACCATACTTGGCAGCTTTTTGTTTTTTGAGACAGGGTCTCACTATACAGTTTACGCTGGGCTTGAACTCACTATGTAGTATAGGTTGGCCTCAAACTTGTGGCAATTCTCCTGCCTTAGCCTCCTGAGCAATTACAGACCGGCGCCACCATGCCCAGCTAAACAAATTTATTTCCAGGGACTTAGAACATAGTATTTTAAATGCATATCTTTAATGGGATGTGTTCTAAGAACAAAACAAAAATTACAAAGGAGTGTCAAACTATTCTCTGTAGTTTCATAGTTATAGTAAGTGGTATTTTGGAACCATATACTTTTACACTTACAGGTTAAAAAAGAAATATTTTCCACACAGGAAAAAAGGAGTTACAATGATAAAACTGAGGAAAGTAAGTGAAGGCACAGAGATGCTAGAACTAAGCTGAATGTGTCAACCTGAACTTACACTTGTCAAGTGTTTATCTTGTCCCTCTGCCCCTTGAAAGGCCCCGAAACAAGCCACGTCTCTGACGACACGCCCAGCTTGCCAACTTGTCCAAGGCTACTAAGCAGTGCCAGAGGAGCCAGGGATGTTTTGCGCCATGGAGCAGGAAAGCTTTTCAAACTTTTGACAGCCCTGCCAACAGGTCCCTGGGCTGGCTGCAGGGGTCCCACTGTCTGAAGTTGTCAGCAAAGGTTAATGATTAAAGCATATCAAATTGATAACAATCCCTAAATTAAGGATAAAGAAAATGACAACTTCACTAACTGAAAAGCTTATTAAACAACCCTTTACTTTGAAAACTAATAATAATTGATTAAAAGGAAAGTTTTACTGCAGATTCTGCCTTTCAGCTAGAACTACACATCAGGGTAACTGGAGAGCACCAGTTGATAGGGAATAAAAGACTCAGGAACAGTTCTCAAAACTTAGAAAAAGTTCGAGGTCGGGTAAGAATGATCACTTAGTGCTAAAACCATTAAGCAAATGGTCTGAGTGCCAAAGTTACACCACACTCAGTTCCAGAAAGATCACTCTCTGGTCCGCAGCGGGGACATGTGGCTACATGACAGCGCAACACCATCAAGGGTTGACCGCCGCATGGCTGACTTGGGTCTTCCAAGCACATGTAACATATAGTCTGCTCTGGCATGTTCTCTCCAAAAACCATGGCCTTGCCTCCAGCCAGCCTTTAGAGACAGGAAGTCAGGGGACGGAGAGGTAAGCTGAACACTGCTCTAAGGGAGCCACCTCCACATCCTGCAGGTGGGAGGTTCTGCCTGCAATGGGTCCACTTCTCCAAGGAGGCTGTGGTGGATTAGGAGAGTAACAACCACACCGGGACACAGTCCTCAGCCAGACACCAGCCTCAAAAGACATCTAAGGGCCGTCATTTCTGAATGTGAACACAGTCTGAATCAGAGGAACTTCAAGTAAATACAAGGCTGGCAACTGTCGATGGAAAAAATTATGAAACAGTAATGTATAGTCTTGTTTTTAAAAGCTGCACATGTCTATGCACAGAGAAAGGCCTGGAAAGGATAACAGCGGTAATACCTACAGAAAGAAAAAGGTATGGCGGGCTGCATGGGGGAGGGTGCTAGCCGTTATTTTCTAATGTACAAATGATGTTTCTATAATAAGTACTTTCAGAAAAAGTCAAATAATGCCTTAAAATTCCTGGTATATTACAGAAGCCCCTCTAAGAAATGATGTCTCATCTTCCTAAAATATCCCAGTGGCCTGTCTTTCCATGACACACAGAATTCTTGGAATGACTTAGAACAAACTCCAAGCTGGAACATAGTTGCTTAGAAGATTCTCTGACAACTCAAAGATTTCTTCTCCAAATGGGGGCGATGCCATACAAATAAAACTGCTACAAGCTGAGGAGTAAGAGGCATGGGGCAAACAGTCCAAGAAAGCAAATGAGAGCAAATTCGTAAGTGTGCCCAGCTGGGGGCGGCGGTGCACGCCTGTGATCGGTACTGGGCAGGCTGAGTTCAAGGCCAGCCTGACCCACACAAGGAGACCCAGTCTCAAAAACCCAAAACACAAAAGATAATGGAGCACTGAATGCCTCTGCAAGCACATCTCAGTCCTACCTCCATGTGAAAAGGCTGCCACTAAATTCCAAAAAGCTCAAGGAGCAGCAGGAAACCAGCAGGACTTAACATAGCACTCATGTTTCGGGGAGAACATTCACAAGGAACAACTGTTGGCAGGGCGTCTGCCTCAGCATCACCCTTTGACAGTAAAGACATACCTTCGCACCATTTCCAAAGTCACTTATCAAGGTGACTTTTGTTTTGATCATCACTGTCAGTTTTAGAAGACATACTACACACTCTAGCAGGGTGACAAGTGCCGTTACTGCAGTGTCAGATTTTTATCTACGAACAAAACTGCATTGTAGGCTCACTCACTGATTTAGCGAGTTTTAGAAAGTGTCTACAATGTGTGTGACAGCAACATGGTAGAGAAGCAGAGGCAACCACAGGCAGAGCATGCAGTCTCACAGGGGAAGCAAGCAGTGAACAAATACGCTAAGTCAACTGGGACCTCAACATATGAACTGCTGGGAAGAAAAAGGACAGGGTGCTCCAGGGTCCAGAAAGGGGCACATGATGGCCTCTGTGTCTGACAGCAGAGTGAGGGGGAGATGACCAGGCACCCAGCAGGAAGACAGGGTCCACAGGGGCCTAGAGCAGAAACACCTGGAGCAGCCACGCAGGCATCAGATGAGACTGGAGAAATCAGCAGGACTGCATAGTGACCTGTGCTACCCAGGCTTTGAGACTTCACTGGAAACGGATGAGGAGCAGTTGGACATCTGAAGTGCATGAGTGATAAGATCTAATTGACACTATCACTCTGGGAAATCGGCTGGAGAGGCACAGGAATAGGCACGGTAAGCCAAGTCAGGAAGCCGGTGTAGACACGGCACTGAGACAACAGGATGAGCCAGCAAGGTCCCAACTACCCACAGGCCCCATTCAGCCCTACAATGGCCTTTGAAAACAAATTTCTACTATAATACAGCCCCACCTGCCCATTTACACCTGGGTGACTACAGAGCTGAGCAGCAAGGCAAAGGCCACACAGCCCGCAAAGCCTAAATCCTCACTCTCCCGACTTTTAAAGACACACCTTGGCTGGGCATGGAGGTGCATGCCTGTTATCCCAGCACTCAGGAGGTTGAGGCAGGAGGATAGCTGTGAGTTCAAGGATAGTCTGGACTACAAAGAGAGTTCAAAGCCAGCCTGAACTGCATAGTGAAACCCTGTCTCAAAAAAAAAAAAGAACAAAACAATGAAGACAAAGCTTGCCAACCCCAGCAAGGGATGGCAGGAGGGAAAAAGCGACAGGTCCATGACACACACTCCATCGTCACTGTTCACACCACTTGTGTCTGCAAATTCAGCTACTCAATAAAATGTGCTTCCCACCCCAATGTCAATACCCGGGGCACTGTTGGGCATAGTAGTACGTGCCTGTAATCCCAGCACTTGGGAGGCTGAGGCAGGAGGACTGCCACAAGTCCAAGGCCAACTTGGGCATATAGTGACATAATGAGTTCAGGGGTAGCCTGTCTTTAAAACAACAAAAACAAATATATATATCTTGGGCACTGTTGACCCAGAGGAGCTGCACTGCCCACTGCACACGCCCAGCTGAGGACGGCAAGGTGGTGCTCAGCCTTGTAGTTTCTGCTCTGTGAGCAAGTGTCCTTCAAATAGTGTTTGGGAACCACAATTTTGCATTCCTGTGGTTTCTGTTTAGTGATTTTCCTATTTCAGATGGCTCCAGGGACACTGCTGAAAGGGCTATTTCAAGCTCCTAAGCACCAGGGGGCCATAGTGTGTCTTTGGAGAGATTACACAACTTAGACTGTGGGCTGTGAACTCAGGGTTAATGAGTCAACAATATATATTAATATAAGGAGCTGGGTGTGACAGCACATGCCTGTAATTCCAGCACTTGAGAGGCTGAGGTAGGAGGATCGCCTCAAATTCGAGGCCTGCCTGGGCTACATAGTGAGTTCAAGGCCATCCTGAACTACATAGTAAGACACTGTCCAAAAAAATAAAATAAAGTTGTCTTTAAACAGAAACACACATAAATACATTATCTATACTGGTATATATCATGGTGCACCAACATACAGCATCATTATCTCAGTGGTATGACTGCCCTGTATTGATCAGTTGATGAAAACAGGCCCAGAGGCTCACAGGAAACAAACGCTGTATCTCCCCTGGGAGTAATGGCTCGGTATTTACTAACTCAGTGTGCTAGGCAACTACACTGGATAGAGCACAACTACGGAGAATAATGAGAATGGCTACATTCAGGAGGCAAAAATCATTAAAATGTGGTGATGGGTTAAATGTGAAGTAAAACAAAATCAAGAATGAGTACCAGGTTTCTGATGTGAACGACTGGGTGAAAGAAGGTACTATTTTCAGAAAGAAGGACTTCTGGAACTGCGGTATATTTCGGGGAGTTGCCAAGATGTTTTGTTTGGATGTGTTAAGGCTGAGATGCCAATGAGGCATCTAAATATTGATGTCAAGCAGACCAGCGGCTTTGAGTTTGGAGCCTGAGAAGGAAGTGTAACGGATAAACATGGGACTTTGCAAGACCAGCACACAGGTGGTGGTGAAAGCCTGGGACTGACCTGTCACTGCAGGTGACAGAGAAGGAGGCTGGGACAGCAAGGGACTCCATTATTTTTGAAACAAACAGCAGGTTCACTTAAATCACCACTAGGTAGCTTGCTGTGTTTAATGTGAAAGTACTCTGGGGAGGAAGTGAAGCTGATGTTACGTATCTAAAATCCAACAAACCTCTTGACCTAGGAAATCTACTTCAGAGAACCTGTCTTAAATTCAAACCCTAACATGATACAGAATTACCCTGAGAAAGAATTCACCATAGCAAAAACAGAAATGACCTTTAAATTTGGGGGAATGTTTGCACTGACAAAACTAATGACATTTTCCTCTGTGATTTCATGTATAGATTCTAACCTCAGAAATTCCAATCCTCCCACTGATTTAATACATATCTACTTTTATCCCTCCAAGCTTTTCTAAAAAGTGGGTTATTTGCTTTTTCTCCAACACAAGCTGTTTCAGGGCAGGGTTTTATGGGTGTAGTTCACACTTGGCACCAAGGAGAGTCCCTGGCATACTGAACACACTCAGCGATTTCTGTTGAATCTCACATTCAAGCGTGAAGGATTTATGGTGGGCTTGTGATGTGAGGCGATGGTACACACCAAGACTTTCAAAGTGCTAACACCTCGTCCCACCCTGTTTGTCCCACCAGCTCTCCGCATGCTGCTTGTGGTTGCTCCTCTTCTATGTGTTAAATGCCTCTGCACAGCAGATCCTTGAGTGTGGTTCATCCATTCTGCCCTGCAGGTAGGTCTGTCAAATTTTGTGCTGGCCTAAAGCCCCTTCACCACTCAGTGTCTCAAATTCAAATTTTTATTGAAAAAAAACCCAACAATGTTAGAAACTCTACTTCCTTATCTAGGGGGAGCAGGGCAGACCTGGAGATCCAGGGTCCCGGCTGGAATCAGAAAGCCTGGGAAGGACCCAAACCCTGCAAGTGTGAGCAGCCTGATCTTTTGTGCACCTGTGGACCCACCTTAAACCATTACTACAGGGGTGCAATGAATGCATACCCCCGAAGTCTTGGAACAAAACTAGCAACCCAAGTGCTCAGTGTGTGTTCACTGACATCTACTTTGCCCCCAGGTGTCTTTGAGATTACTCTTGGACAGACTATATTTGCTGCTCAAAGGGGGCTCATGACTCACTCCTCCTACATGCCAGCCACTGCACTGCGTGCTTTTCCCTCACTAATTCATCGGGCCTGTTGAATGGCATCCGTGTTGGGATAGTGACATTCCAGCACCCAGCATCTCTAGCTTGGTTGCCTCTTTTCCAGGAAGGATCCTGACCTTTCTCAGTGGGCCTCTCACGTGCTATGTAGAGCACTCTAGCTTGTCTGTGGGAAGGTAGGCAGCCTGCCTGTCACTGCAAGAACAAGCTCTGGCGTCAGGGGGACTCTGGTTCAAACCCTGGCTCTATCAATTACTGGTTCACCGACCTTGGATACATTACTTAATATCACTAATCCCCAATTTCCTCTTCTGTAAATAGGGAAAATCACAGAGCTCTTAAATGTTAGTTAATAACAATATATTACTGGAAAATGATATCTGCCCATTCTGTTCAGGGCCTAACTGTCCATCTACAGGCTGGCAGGCTCTAGAAGATCAAAAGAAAGTAGCTCCTGTATTTCCTGCCAAGGCCCAAGGAGATGGGCAGGCAGGGCAAGGGCTATGGGTTGCCACTGGGTGGGCATATTCCTGTGGCTTCTGGACGTCATGGCCACAGAAGGCAGGAAAGCTGCAGTGACACTAGTGCGGGTCTCGGTCTCCGTGTGCAAGGAGAGCTTCTATCCAGATATCAGTCCTTTGAGGCCAAATACATGCTGCCTCTTCATGCCGAGTGCATTCCTTCAAAACAATGATTCTTTTGGTGTGGTAGTACAGGCCTGTAATTCCAGGACTTGGGAGACTTAGGACTGTCTCTTACACAGTGAGTTCAAGTCAGTTATATAGTGAGTTCAAGGCCTGACTGAACTACATAGGGAAATCCTGTCTCAAAAAAAGAAGCCCTCCAGGTGACAGGGGATTGGTGGTCCTGAGGTTGGAAAACCACTTCTCTGAGCAGCCTTCAACACAAATACACCCAAATAGTGTACATCCACTTAGGCCTTCCAACCTTTACACCAGGAGAATAAGGCACACCCCTCTCTAAGGCACACAAAGTCCAAAGAACAAGTAGGCAAGTAAAGCCCGGCTGTGCAGGTAGGTAATAAGTGGGTGGGAGCAGAGAGGGAAGACACCCTCAAGGATGCACTATGGGAAAGGAGGCCATGTATGCCAATGGCTAGAATGAACTCACAGGACAGCTGTCAGAGGTACCCAGGTCTGTGAAGCTTCGCTAGTGGGAGGAAAAGGCTGGTGACTGAGCCACCTGAGCAGAAACAGAAACCGGTGGAGTTCTTACCTATCCCTCCAGAATCTCCTAGGGTAGAGGACAAGAGGGTGAAGAAGTACATAAAGGGCACAGAGCAAGAGGTGGAGCAATCACAAGCCATCACTTGTACAAACAGGAAGCATTTCATGTTGCCTTTGTTGTTCGAAGCAAAGTGTCCCCTTAACAGCACTGCTTATAGACAGGGCACAAGGCTGTAAGCCACACCCTCTTACAGGGTTGAGGCAGCCCCAGGTTCACAGCTGAGTGTCTGCTCTGTCCAGGATGCCAGGGGCTGCAGGGTTCCTGGCCAAAGTGCCAAGGGCCTGTGGCCACACACAGCAGCCTGACAGGTACTGGAAAAGAAACCCTACTCCAAGAGCAGGTGGGCAAGATGGCAGCTTGGATATGCAAACCAAGAGAGGAGAGAAAGGGTAGGAGGCGAGCTGGGGGCTGTGTCCCAGGACCTGCAAATGTCAAGGCAAGCCTATCCCTAGCTGTGCAGCAGGAGGGAAATGCTTCTCAGTCAGGATGGAGCAGCACCGGATGAAAATGTACCCACAGATCCCACATGAGGAGGAGGTCACGGCCAAGAGCTGAAGAGAGGCTCAAGTTGTACTCCTGTCAAAGGGAAAGAAGGACTCTAAACTAGACTTCAAAGGGCTGTATTTTTCCTAAAAGCTGCTTAATGACTTAAAAGTGTTCTGAGGTTCTGTGAAACTCATCATGATTGTACTAGTTCCTATCCTGTCATTTTCTTTCGTTGTTAATGAGTAGCTTGTGGTAACAGGCTGAGAACTTCCTCAGGATAGCATCAGGAAGCGCTTCCTACCAAGAACAGGAGACTAAACGCTGGTAGCGAGGCCATGGCTTGGCTCTCTTTGGGAAAGGTGGAGCTACACTTTCCAGGGTGGGTTGTGTGAACCTGTGCTTAGAAAGACCCCCTCACATTCTGAGGACAAAGACAGGGGCTAATGGCCTCCGAGGAGTCATGACCCTGGAGCCCCAGTTGGTAGTGCAGCCCACCAAACACCACTTGGTGTTCAGGGGCTTCTGTGCACAGTGCACAGGGCAGGGGAGCCCAAGCTCTGCCCCTGGACACCAAACAGCCTTGCCCTTGCTCTGAACCTTGGTGTCTCATGTGTTGTGGGGCAAACACTGACGTGTGAAGAGCCCACCAGGTTATACTAGGGTTGAAGAAGAGCCCATGGAAGCTGAGGAACCTACAAAACCGTTTCTTAATTCCCAGAGCAGAGCAAATATCATGGTATTGCTGACACCAGTGTCTTCCAGATCCTAGATCTTGCACAAGGTATGGGGAGAAAGGCGAAAAGAAAAAAATGTTTATTGAACCTCTGGGCCAGGCACATGGGCAAGCGCTTCTGTGTGACCAGGACAGTAGCCCCACAGTGCGTGTGCCTCGATGACTCTGCCTGGCCTCCCCACTGGGGGTGGGGGGGCTCACTCCCAATGGCCTCCTTTCTCCTATTCTATCCAGGCCAATAAAAATCACCTTGTTCAAGTATCATTTTGATTATATCAGCCCCCTTCTCCACACCACAAAATGTCTCTTGAATTAGAACCCCTTTTAAACCTTTCAACAGCTGATCCCAAACACTTAGCATTCTCATCTGCTGGTCTATTTTGTGCTTACCACTCCAGCCAAGCAAAAATTACTTTGCAAATGAATTCCATTATACACTCTGCTTATTCACCTTGTTAAGCCAGCACAAGAGCTTTCACTGTTTCTGTTGTCTTTTTATAGAGGACTACCTCATTTATTGGACTTCCTTGGAAATAAGCTGATCCATGAAGTTGATCTACATAAATTAATTTCCCCCTCTACCAGAAACTCAACCTGTTAGATGACCTTAAATCCTTTTTGGAGTAAGCCATGGTATAATCAAATAAAAGAGTTCCTTTATTTTAACCATTTTCATTTTTCTAATACATTAGAGAGCCTCCCAGTCTCAGTTAGTGGAACATAATGAACATCGATTAATCTTTTCCTGATGGTGCAGGTCATACTTAATGAGGAACAGTAATCTCACTGCAGATGGAAGTGGTCCAGGGGCTAACGCTGAACGTACATGTGCACACATATATGTATGTACACACACACACACACACACACACTCATAAGCACTTTCTCTCCTACTCTAGCTCCTTGGCACAAGATCCCGTGAAATTCACTTTCCACCTGAAGTCCAAGCTAGCAGAGTGGTTCTGCTGAGCGGGTACAGTTACACAGAATCGGGAGAGTGTAATTTTCTGTCTTTGTATAAATTTCAGGAATTTACATTCTGATTTTTATCAGAACCTTATCAATTCTGGAGAAAAGAATAAGTGAGGGAGAAAAAAAACACAATTTCACAACAAGACACAAGCCAGAGTTTTGCAGCTCTCCTTATCATGTGACTTTTAACAGTGTTACAGGCACATACACCATTATAATGTGCTTCTTAAAGACTCTAAATCTAGAAGTTCTATATAGAGCTGGCATGATGGATCACTTTTATTATGATAAACCTTTAGAAAAGTCACTGTATATTTGAATAACAACTCATTGGTTGAATCCATAAGGAAATATTGGTGTGTAGGAAAATGGTAAATATCCATAAACAAACTTTTTTCTGCAGGATACAGTCTGTAACTGTGTGGACCAGAAATGCTTTTCCATCAGATGTTATGGAAGGTTCCAGAGCAGTCTTTAATCTTTTGCTGCAGAAGGATAAAACCACCTTGGGGGTAGGAGAGATTCCCTTGTCCACTTATATATTACACCACATTCTTTTTGTGACTGAGGTTTTATAAAGTCTAAAGCATTGAAACATGCGTAAGAGTCAATCAATCTTAATTCTTTCTAAACATGGCATTTAATTAATCAAAACCTGCTAAGGCAAAAGTAGTCAGCAAGAATTGTTAGAACAGTACCAAAATCACTACAAATCTATTCAATGCTGTGTTCAGAAATAAGTGGCTATAAAACCACAGAATTATTTTTGCAGTTTTAAAGATTTGCTTTTTAGGCAACAATTTTCCTAGTTTGCTTTCTAATGGCAAAGTTGTTCACCAGAAAATACACTAATTGCAATGAGGCTGTCCATTCTGCCTTCACCCTTTAGACCAGCTGTAGGCCAAATGGAAGGAGAACTATCCTCTGAAAGCCTGTCTCGTAGTCACTCTGCAAACAGCAAACTCCTAGCTCACCAACTTAGAGGACCTGGTGAAACAGATATGGCATTTGCTGACTCACAACCTATAAAGAATTTGACAAACTCCTTTCTAAACCTGGATGAACTAATGTTATACTGAATCATCAAGATTCTTCTGCACACTCTCTCTTCTTCATACAAGCACAGTTCAAGTTTTCTTATATTTATATCTTCTCCATTCTGTTTGTCAGATCTGCAGAAGATAAGATTCTAAAGAGTTGGAACTAGAGGCATGAAATTCAATGTACTCCGTAAAGTTAAGCCAAAGGTGGCGGATTGGTTGGGCTGAGGATGTCAGAAGACAAGAGAAATGAAGATTTGGGGCTGAGGTAAGTGCAAGCTGAGTCACCAACCTATGGCTGCTACAAAATAAATATACTATTACATATATTAAAACAAACAGTAAATCAACAAATATTTATCAAGTGCCTACTAGGTGTAAAGAACTGCACAGCTACTGTAGGAGATACAAAGACAAATCAGACAGGGCTCCGAAGGATGCAAAAACACTGAAGCCATTTTTTTTTTTTAGTAATGCGATACTAATGACAACATACTAAAGAACTGCACTCAGATCTGATCACCACACTGTTTTTCTTTCACGGAGAGAAACTACAGTGAATTCAGAGGGGAGGGGGTGCTTTTAGGGACACAAAAAATGGGGTTTTGCAAAGAAAAAACCAAAAAGATCCAGTTAATATCTTTAAATAGTGAATGGTTTTAGAGAAGGGAACTGAGTAAAAGAAAACAAGTGTGAATGACAGTAGGCAAGACTTCATCCAGGCCCAGGAATTTCTTGACAATCACGTTAATAGAATACTGGAATTGGTCAGTGGGGGAGCCCTTCCTGCCCTTTCCTGAAAAACGCTTTAATGAATTGAAAGTTTCAAGTCAGGAACATTCACCTTCCTGAAGGCAGGGAGTGACACATCTCTCTGGACTCTACTGTTTGGAGGCTCTATACTCCTGAGGACAGAACCAGGCTTTCCTCTTTCCGTAATTCCCAGAATGACATGCTCCTCCCAGGAAGTAACACTGAACACTGCTAGGTGACCGCTCGATCTTTGTCCCCACTGATAAGTATGACTATATAGCTACCCAGAATACAAGAGCTCAGCACAGCAGCAAAGCCAAAAATCAATTCTCTAACAACCACACATGGATCCCAGAGCCCTTTCACAACACAGCCCATAACTAAATGAGGAAAACAGAAAATGCCCCTGCGTATGTGCAAATGGGAAATGTATTTGCATCAACAAGGATGTAAAGTTTAAGTAATGAAAGAGACAGATTCTTCTGAAATTAAGAGATGGTAATATTGAAAATATTTCTAAGGAAGCCTGGTAATGAGTACTTTTGACACTCAGAAGTTCTTTTAGTTTTTAGTCCAAATAAACATAATATTTCAAGAGAAAATAGAGAAGTAGGGCCTTTCCTTTACACCTTAAAAAAACATTTTGTACATAAGAACAGCCACTAAAACAAAAACAAGAAGAAAAATGCTTCCTCAAGGCTCAGACCTACCTACCAATGAGTCCAAGTTTAAAGATCTTGACTTTCACCTCCCATAACCTGAACTCCTGGAGGACAAGGGCCAAGTCTTTGTCCTTTCTCCAAATACAGAATCTGCCACGGGGCCCAGCACAGAGCAGATCTATGTAAATGTTTGCTGAAGGAACACATAAAAGATGTGGCCTGCTCTGCAAAGTGGGGGAGCAGCAAGTTTGTGTGAGTAGAGGTTGCAGAAAGTGCTCAGCACAACATACAGTCTAAATCATAATTAACAGCACCAACCCCAAGCATTTCAGGTTTTTTAGAGACAAAATAAAGATCTTCCTGTGCTCATCCAGGTTTTCAATTTCCTGGGTTCTTTCCTCCAACAGAGTATTGCCGTGCGACATGGAACTTACAAGTTCGGGCCTTTCAAGTTCGCACTCTATCTATAAAGTCTGCTGGCATTATTCTGAATCCTGTCTTTGACAGCAACCCCAAGTGCTTGAATCGTCATCACAGGCTACCAGAAAGCACTGGCAAGTTACGTGTTCAGAGAACAATAAAAAATGCTCACATATCCTACCCTCTAGATCATTACTACTTTGTTCCATGCAAACCTCAAAGGTGGTTCCCCATGATCGGTCTCTACGGGAGCAAGGAAGAGAGAAATGAAGGAATATAAAACATAAAAAATGAAGAATATGAGCAGCTGTAACTTGCATAATGCACCCTATTTTCTTTGGTAGGAAACTGATGTTTAATGCATGGGGAGGCAGATCCTGCCTGGAAGTAGGGTATGGAGTATCCCCTCCAAGGAGGCTCTGGAGGTTCCTAGCTTGTGGTCTTGTTTCAGAATGGACCCTGGCTATAGGTAAAACTTACCTCTCATACTTGGGGGTACTTTCTCAGAGGCACAGCTGCAGCCCCTAAAACTCTGTTAGCATTTGTTTGCACATGTTTAAAGTAGCTAGAAAGTGCCACTACAGAAAAGAAGCTCTCTACCAGAAACCAGCAGAAGCTCAATGGGAATAAAGACTTTGGAAAGGTCACAAAGGGGTAAAAAAAAGGCTCTTTTTTCTGTGACTATAGGGGGTTTATTGTTGCTGGTGCCCAAACTGGAAAAGAAATAGCAGGAGATTAATAATTGAAATGTTGCTATTACTGGTTTTCTAAACTATATGTGGGTTATTCTTTCCCTGGGGTCATCATCCCTGTAAACATCTCAGAAGACAGAGGGATTTAACACACACCGAGAAAATTCCTGCTACAGCTGGGACTTTACTAAATATACTAGTTTCTAATGAAATCCAATAAAGCTGGGAATAAAAAAAAACCTCTGAGAAGTTAAATAACATGCCCAAAGTCAGGTGGCTAGATTCAGGTTCAGACTCCAGTTTCTCTGAGTCACGTGCCATGCCACACTGTCCAGAGTCACAGCTAAAATTAATGAGCTTTGATTCACTACTCAAATGTGATGAGCAGGAAAACAATATTTATACTTACTCATTTTAAAAATATAAAACATAAACACAGGAAAAGATATTTTGGGACATGTGTCATCAAATTCTTTTAAGGGAAGATGATTCAGAATCTCATTTCTTGGTAGAAAGGTGTCTTTGGGTACATCTGATGATGGATTTCAGTGTGAGAGTTTCTAGAACCCTGACTCTGAAGTGCTCCTTGGTATAAGCCAAAGCTAATCAACATATCTCATCTCAGGTACAGTGAGACACAATTTACTTTGAATTTAGCTCCCTCTAATTCAAACCCACAGCAGCCAGACCTTGGTGGTTGGCCTTTATACTACATACTGAAACGGCCCTGCTAAGCAAGTGGATGGACTAAATACAATCACACAGCAAATGTTTAATCTTCCAAAGAAAATAAACCTTTTTAAAAGAAGTTTAACTTGATCAGTACCAAGCCACTGAAAACTAATGTGCTATTTATAAACCCAGCCTTAGTACAGCAAATGCTGGAAGAATGATTATACTTTGCTGCCCACTGAATCGTATTATCAAATATACCTTGTGTCAAAAACAGCACTCTTGCCTAAGTCTTTGGCAGTTTTGAATGTTCCTCTAATGCGCGAAGGTCTCTACCCAGGATTTCAACTCTACTAAAGCACTTTCAGCCAAAGGCCTCACATATCACTATACTTCTCGGAAGAATCACATTCAATTTTTAGGAGTTCAAAACTCACTAGAAATCCCTCTTTCGGGACAACCCCACAGGAAAATCCCTGCACATTTAAGAGACACACAGGGAGTCCACGTGCCCTGCTTAGGGTATGGTAAATACCAGGTTCACTGACTGTAGTGGATGTCACCAAGGAGAGAGGAAGGAGGCCTGTCGAGCCTCAGAAGCAGTCACCACAGCGGGGGTATGTGGGTCGCAGCAGCACAATCCCTGGCCATGGTGATCGTGCCCAACAGTCTCTTTGAAAAACCTGGCTGCGCTTTTGGCTGAGTGACGCTGGGCTGGCGGAGAGGGAGAGTGCCTCCTTTGGCAGCACACACACTAAAATTAAGAAGCGGTGGAAGGAAGACTAGCAAACGAATTATAAAGATACACAGAGAAACTTGTAGAATAACAGGCTACCAAACACAGGAACAATCCAGAAAGCACACAAGACTGGGAAAAACCCAGGGTTGAGAAGGGTGACCTGGGTGGGTTGCCCGTGACAGGAAAGACAGGCAAGCTGGCAAGGAAACCTGCTAGCTGAGACCTTTGAGATCATGATTATTCTTAAACTGTAACACCTTATACACCTACAGTTATCTGATGTGATGCACGGAAAGAGCTCTGTAATAGAAATGGGAGTGTCAGGTCCCAGGCACGGGGGATGGCCGGCACTCCACGTGGATTTACAAGGGGCGCACACGGGAGCAGTGCAGCTCCCGGGGTGGCTTTGCACAAAGTTGACAGAATGTATCCCAGCCCACATACCCAGTCCACTGTAACAGGGACAGAAACCGACAGTCCATAGTTCTGAATTCAATGCCAAGTTCCTTCTCTAATGCTCACTCGGAGTGTCCAGCAGAGGGAGTCTCAAGGAGGTACGTACTTAATAAAGAAAACTGTTTCATTTTAACACTCTAGACAGTGGGAGCTTTGACTGCAGCCCCCTCCCCTAGACAGATGAACAATGCATGCCCGACAGGGGTTCTCCTGCATATTCCCATATCCACCGGCACGTTCTCTTCTGCATGGTGGACGGATCGGAAATTTTGTTTTGCTTTGTCGAATGGTTAAATGGACCTTGTGTTCTTCAGAATCAAAGAGGAAAGCCCCTGAAATAACATCTCTCTGTTGCCTTCTAAACAGCCCCTTTGTTTCTAAGAGAGTCTGAAAAAAAAAATATTTACAGTCGATAGGTTATTTACACCCTCGATATCCAAGGCCTGACGGGTAACTCTATTCCATCCAGAAACCTAATTCATTTGGAGCCCTGCAACTAATAACAGATTTTCTTTTCAGATAAGTTTTATTTTTTTTAAATCAGCCTCTCCTAACAGAGATAAAACTATTCATGTGATCCCTGTCTCACTCCCCACGACTGTTCTCTCTGGATTTATAGGATTACAATCTCTTCTTGCCCCTCCTCTCGGTTGCATGCAAACCCTTTCCCCTTTCATTTGCGATTTAATCCACAGAGCATCCGAACAAAACCGAAAGAAAGCCAGATGGACCCTCACTAAAAGTACGGAAAGGCTGCTATTTCAATGATTTCATGAGAGAAACATTTTCAGGACGAAACGATTGGAAAATCGGGCACACTTTGGTAGAAAATCTCTCTCGTACTACAAATACAAAAAAAAAAAAAATCGAAGTGTAAAAACTTAGTTGATTCGGGTTTGATTTCTGAAGGAAGCTCCACGGAACTGACTAAAGAGAAACGAAAGAGTGTGCAAGGCAAATGCAGACCTTTTGCCTTACCTTCTTTTCTTTCTTCCTGAAGACAGTCAAATCGGAAAAAACCAGCCAGGTGAAGAAGGTGCACAATACCGATCTACCCAGACCCATCCAGAAAAAAACGTCTCCGCCCGCCCCTGACTTGAAAGCCCAAACTACCTTCTCCCTCCCGCACGCTAATGCGGGGAGATTTTAGCCTATTTCATTGTTCTGCCTGGGTCTGAAATGGACTTTTCATCTTTATCCGCGCTCTTCGCCTGGCCCCGTACAATCCGATTCCACACCCCCCCATCCGAGGCTCGCGAAGAATAAAGGAGCGTGGGGTGGGAGTGCAGAGCCAGGGAAAGCGGAGCCGCGAGGAGGGCAGGGAAGTGGGAAGGAGATGGGAGCCTAAAGGTATGGGGGTCTGAAAGCATCACCTCCGCCGCCCGCTCGCAGCCCGGGCGGGGGTCCCCGCGGCGCCCCCTCCCCGCCTCCCGGCCGCGGGCGCCGGCACACCCCCCCGCCCCGCCCCCACCCCGGGGCGCGAGCCGAGCGGGGCGCCCAGCCCCGCGGGGTCGCGGCCCCCAGCCCGGCGCGAACAAAGCTGGGGCCGAGCGGCGCTTACCTTCGCACACGCGGGCCGTCGGGGCCGGGGTGTCCGCGGCTCATGGCAACCGGCGCGGGAACGCGGCGCGCGAGCTCGGGCCCCCCCGCCTCAGGCGGCTTCTGCCATCTTGAGCCTGTGTCTCCGCTCGCGGCGCCGCCGAGGCCGCCCGCGCCCGCATCACCGCCTCGCTCGGCCGGCGCCGGGGGAGGGGGCCGGGCGCGTCGCCGTCGCCGTCGCCGTGGCCGCCGCGGACCGGGCCCTGCCTGCGAGCGCCGGGGCCGAGGGCCGGGTCCGCGGAGGGCGGGAGCCGGGGCGGGCAGCGCGCGGCCAGGGCCCGGCCCGAGCTCAGCTCAGCATGGCTGTGTGTGGGGGCTCCGCAAAAGTTGCTCGGGAGGAGGGGGCGGGGGGAGGAGCGGGAGGAGGCCGCGGGAGGGGGCGGGGAGCGCGGCGGCTGCGGAGGGGCGGGCGCGGGCGGGCGCGGGGCGCGCGGAGAGCCGAGCCGGGAAGAGCCCAGGAGCCCGCGCGCAATCGAGCGCCGATGGCACGGATGCGAGGCGGGGAAGGCCGAGCGCGGGGCACGGCGGGGCGGGTTCCAGCGCGCCGAGCCGCGGTCGTGCGTGGGCCCGGCGGGCACGGGAGAGCCAGCCTGCGCGGGAAGCAAACGGAACTTTCTGTTCGCGTGCATGTGTGTATGTGTGCACCCCACATACGTGGGGTGCATGTGAGTGTGCATGCGTGGGCGCCTGAGTGTGCACGCGTGTGGGTGCATTGGGTACACGTGGGTGCATGTGTGCACGCGTGGGGGTATGGGTGCGTGGGGAGGGGATCGCGCGTGTCGGGTGCAAACGGCGATCGACTGCAGACTGAGGCTGGCAAAGTGCCTCACCACCACCACCAGCCACCCCCCCTCACGCTCCCAGAGACCCCGGAAGAATGAATGGAGAACCGGGGGATGCAGGACCTTTGCAAATCCCTGCGCCATCAGAGATGCCAAAGTAGGTCGGTGGAGACTGGGCTCCACTCCATCCTGCTTTCGGCTACCACCTCTTCCTCTTCCTCACGTCTAGGCGGTCCGGAGGCCCCGCCTCCACCACCTGAGTGGGAGGTTCCCTCCGCGAGGATCCGCTGTGCCCAGTCTCTGGGATCAGAGCTCCAGCTACACCTTTCTCCTGAGTGTTTCACAGTGCTCCTTGTCACCCTCCGGTTTACGACTTGTTGGATCCTTTTAGCGTTCTTAAAACTCTGGATTGTGACACATAACTAGAACATAACATGAATTCGGTGAATGACAGCCAACTTTTTAAAAGAGTGAAATAAAATCCAATCGAAGGGCTGGGAATATAGCTCAGTGGCACGGCGCCTGCCTGGCAAGCGCGAGCTTCTGAGTTCGGTTCCTGGTACCCCTCCCATCCAATGGAAAACGTCAGTGTCAGCCGGGCGTGGCGTTGCACACTTGCAATCCCAGCACTTGGGAGGATCGTTGATGCAGGATGATCGTTGATGCAGGAGGATCGTTGCAAGTTCGAGACTATTCTGGGCTACAAAGTGAGCTCAAGTCTAGTCTGAACTGCGCAGCGAGACCCTGTCTCAAAAAGAAAAAAAAAAAAAAACGGAAAGAAAATAGTGTCCCTTCCCCTTAGTAAGGAGGACTAGTGTTTCACAAACCTTTTGGTTCAGTTGCATATTCTAGACAAGCGTGGAAGACTGTGGATCATAGGTCAAAAAGTTTAAAAGCTATTATTTTGAGGCATGTAATGATGATCACTAACACTATCATTTTCTTAAAAATAAACCCATTATTTTCTCACTACTTCTCATCCTCTCCAAACTCGGCATCATCTGTCCCGGTCCAGCACCCCCAAGGGCAAGCTCTTGCACACACCTGGTTTTCTGAATCACTCACCATCCCTCCCCCTTCACCTGAGGATGATCTTTGGCTGCCATCTTCCTCACTCCTGCATTCGAGGCTACAATTCCTAGTGATTCTCTCAGCCTGGTGCCATTTGCATTTGCAGAATCCACATAGCCATTGCTCAAAGGAGCCTCAGAGATGATCATGGCCAGCCATACCCTTTTAGGGTTGAACAACTGAGTCCCAGAGTAGTCAAGTTTATTGCTCAATGTCACACAGTATTTAATCTTAGGCTCTCAGGCTGGTGTTCTTTGATTTATAAAGTTCATTTGGCCTCCTTTCTCTCCACCCTGCAGTCCTTAACCGGTTTCCCTAGTTTTGATCTTGGCCAGTTCATGCTAAGCACTGCCCTCTTCATAATGCCTGGCCATGCCCCTGCCTTCTGTCCTTTACGGACTCAACCTCTACACACAGGGCTTAGTTGCCAGCTCCTTGGCTTTTAATCAAGGCAGACAAGTCCCGACTTAGCTCTTGGAGGACAGGAGTTCAGCAAGTCACTGCCTCTCCAGCCAGACTGGTTTATTCATGGTCCTTAACCAGTCTTGCCCACCTGTGCCTTCTTCCTTTGCCCAAACTGTCAATTTCCCACCAGAGGTGCCTTCTTTGTCTTCTCTCTTTATCCAGTTTCTACTTGTGCTTGGCTCATTTTGTCACAGCCTGAGAACAGCACAGCAGTAAGACACACCTGGGTTTAAATCCCAGCTTGAACAGTTGCACTGAGTGTAAACTTGGTCCAGTCGCTAACCTTGTTGTCTGAGCCTCCGTTTCTGCATCTTGATTGTAGTGAGGACAGGAATAATAATATTATTCTCTCACACCTACTGGCCTGTACTATAGCCTCAGCGGTACAGGTGCACACTGGCTTATTGTTTTCTGCCAGTAGACCTTCTTGCAGTGACATCAATCCACATCTGCTGTGGCTCATTGGAGACAGGTAATGCAGCTAGTGTGACTGAGCCCCCCCCCCCCCGGTGACTAGTGGCTGTCATAGTGGGCAGTGTGTAGTGCTCTAGCCTGTAAGTCGCAGAGTGCCGAAAACACAGACATCAGGCTTGGCATGGTATTCCCAGCAACTGTACATGGTCCAACAATACATGGTAGATAGGACACGGATATTTGTTAAATGAGTGATAGTTGCAATTTATTGCACGTCCACTTGTGAGAAGCACACTAGGAGCTTGATAAAAGCCCTTCTGTGTCATCCTCATACAGCTCTTGAGGTCAGATGTGCTGACAGACAGCATGTGGGGTTCAATAAAGGGTAGTTATGATTCTGAACACCTCCCCTGGGAGCAGCTTCACTGATTTGTATCCCTGCTTCCCCTGAGCTTACCAAGCATTTCCTGCCTGTCACATACACCGTTGTGTAGCTGGCTTGACACTCCTCTTTAGGGTGGGTATCCTGTCCCTTCAACTAGCCTGACAGCCCCTTCAGGCAAGGTCCCTGGCATGCTGCCTTGGATGTCTCTCGACCCGGTGCTGACTAGTAGTTAGTAGTAGCCTCTAACTCTGTCACAGCTGCTGGCTATGAGTAATTCTACACAAAAGGTGCGTTAATGTGAGGATCACTTGTGTCAACTGGAAACATGGTGAGGATGATCTCCTTCCCGTGGGAAGGGAACTAGCTTGAGCAAGTTCCTTTAAAGGAGAGCAGGATGAAGCCACTGGGTGAGATGTCCAACCCCTCTCCAGACCACCAGGACTAAAGCTGTTCCAGGGAGTGCAGAACTTCTCTACGGAAGCTCACTTGCTCGGTAGCATACAGATGGAAAATACAGAAATGAGCTTGGATTTTTCTTTCGTGAACAGGCAGACTGAGGACCGCTGAATGTGTCCTTGCTTTGTGGTGACTGCAAGGTCCAGACTACACAGCAAAATGCAACTGTGGGACAAGCAGCAGTATTTCAAAGAGGAAAAAGAACTCCACGTGGATAAGAGGGAGGGCAAGCGGCGGGACCACCACACAGGGTGGGACCTCAAACTCACAGAGCAAGAACCTGCCCCTGATAAGTCCCATGAGATGAAAGTGGAAAAGCATCCACTGGATTTGGCAACAAGAGTTACATCAGTAGCCTGTGTGAGACTAGTACTAGTACTAGGGTGAATGTAGGGCCCATAAATTCCACGGAAAGCATTTAGTGGAGGCGAGTGGGGTGGGGCAGTGCGGCCAGGCACCAGAAGAGGGCGTTAGAGAGCATTCCAGTAGAGCTCCACGGCCAAGGTCAAGGCTGAGACAGGAGTTGGGTGCAGGAGCTGCTACCCGTTTGGCTAGAGGTAGGATGGTCTGTGCTCTAAGGAGTCTACGAATATTAACTCATTTAATAGATGAGATTTCTTTTTTCAGCCCATAGAACTCTGTTTTGCTCAAATACCGTCTAACTTCAGGGTGCTTTGAGAAGCAAGAACAAAGGCAAGAAAACCAAAAGGGAGTTAGTAATCATCTGTGCCGGTGAGCTCTTCTTAATGTGCCTTTCTGTGAAAGGGTGCAAGCCATGGCTCACACGACAAATAAACAAAGGTCTTTTTTTGTTTATGCAATTATTTCAGGATGGGGCTATTCCTCCCTTGGGGGTGTGGTTTAGGAGAGCATGTCTCCTTATTACCCTCAGAGCACACACAGCCCAGTATCGGTGCGGACTATGTCTTATTCTGGCTTGGGGCATGTGTGTGTGTGTGTGTGTGTGTGTGTGTGTGCGCGCTGTTCTTATTTTCTTAACAGGTCCCAATTTCTGTACCCAAGCCTGTAGTCTGTCCCTTGAGGATGTGCCCAGCACAGGCAGTTAGCTGATTCGGGACCCATCTTTCAAAATCAGACCCTCTCTTGATCTCTGCCTCTATGCTCCTCTGTCCTTCTGACAGCCTGCCTGTCTCACTTCCTTTTTCTCTTTCCATCTCCCCTGCACATTCTGTATTTTCTCTTCCTCTCCTCTTTTCTCTAAAGGTTTTGTTTCTTAACAAGTCATAGTCCACACCTAGTTTTGTTTTTGTTGTTCTTAAGAAATTATTTTGTATTTCTGCTTTGAGCCTCTGATCCATTTAAAGAGATGCACTGTGGTGCATAGAGTGGTGTTTTATAACAGCAAGGCTCCTAAAGCAAATGCCTGTGACAAGACAGGGCACTCAGGGGGAATGTGAAAGAGGAAATACTGCATCCCAGGGAGGCACAGTAGGAGCTAGGGCTTTAAGGGCAAAGGGTAGGATGAGGCTTGGCAGGGTGATGGGAATCTAACCGTAGAACAGAAACGGCAGGCTTAGAGGGACGACGCTGAGAAAATCCGATGGGTGGGGGATAATCACTCATTGGCTGCTTCTGCTCCTTGAAGAAAAATGATCAGACACTGGGCAGGGGTACAGGTTAGGCAAAATGATGGCCTAACAGCACTCAGCAGAGAGGAGTTATGGCATAAAATGCAGCCAGCCTGTGAATGAAAAAGAAGCGTCACTGCAGGTGCACGGGAGGCAGGGCGATTTGGTCGGAGGTTGCGGAAATGGCAGATTAGGATTGATTTGCACATGAGAGGCAGTTCAGAGAAGCAACTTGGCCCTGCAGAGGGATTTCTGGGATGATAGGTGGAAATGGGGAGCAGCTTGGTTTGTATGACCAGCACACCAGGCTGACCTTGGACAAACTAGGCAGAAATGGTACCCGGAGAAACTAGGGGTAGTGGAGGGGGGACGGGCAGGCTAAACCAAGCAGCATTAAATCAAGTTGAGCCTGGCTCCCTGATTAATCAGTGGACCTGCAGATTGCTGTGCTGGGTGAAGTTTGCACTGTCAGGTTGTGTCGGGTGGGCAGGACAGAGCTTGCCGCCGTGTGGCAGCCCAACAGGGGGATTGACTCTCCAGGCAAAGGGCTCTTGGGACTGAGGTTGCCAGTGACCTCTGAGATGCCAAATCCAGGCCCTTTCTCAGCAACTCCCTTCCCTGATCACTAAGAAAACACTAGTTAGACACTCTTCATTGCTTCCTAGAAGCTGGGAGTCTGAAGGGAATAAGCCACAGCCCCAGCTTTCAAGGAGCTCAAGTTCAAAGGAAAACCAGCAGTTCCAGAGCACCCCCCCAGCAAGGTGAGTGTTGGAATGAAAACATAATGTCCAGGCAGGGGTGTACACCACATCACGCCATTACAAAAGGTAGCACAGAAGGACACATGGAGTGTGTCTGGGACTCGGGAAGATGGCACATCTGTGCCCAGCACTCTGAGTTCTGGCAGCAAACAGAATGGAAAGGTGTTTGTGTCCAGGGTCTGCGAGTGGTGGGAGTATTGTTAAACAGGAAAAGCGAATAAGGCTGTGAATGAGAAGGACACTGGAGATGGTGCCAGGCCAGGAGCTCGTACTTTATTCTACATGCAGCAGATGTGGAGAGAAAATGAGTTCGATTTGGAACGTGTTGAGTTTATGGTTCTTAGGAGATATTCAGATAGGGAGGCTCGGTTGCCAAGTGGGTGTTTGAGGCTGGAGCTTGGCCAGGAGTTTTTAATGGGAAGAGAGATTTTTTCGAGGCCTCAGTATATAATAGCTGCTAATCTGCAGGAGGAAGTGACAGTACATCGGGAGAGGTGACGTGGTGGTGTTTCTAAAAATGTGGTCCTTGGGCCACCTGTATCGAAATCCCACAGGGGCTGTCTAAAACTGCAGAGCCCTCCGGCTGAACCCTGAATCCACAGACTCAGTCATCTCTGGGAGGGGCGCCTGGGAATCTGGGTCCAAGTTTACTTAAACTTTAGACTACTTCATTCATGGTAATTAATTCATGAAGACATTTTCAGCAAGGGAAGAGCTATATAGGTGTTTAATTAAGGTGTCCTGAGTTGGTGAGAATGGGTACATTTCCAAATAGCCTTCAAAGAGTTGTGGAAATATAAAAAATTAAGTGACAAGATGCAAAGAAGAATTTACTTTGGGAGTACCTGTTTATGTTCTAGCTAAAGTTCATAGATAAACAAGGTGCAGGAGTGCATTCCTGTACTTACAACTAGTCAGGAGGCTGAAGCAGGAGAATTGCAAGATTGAGACTAACCAAAGCAATGTAAAGAGACCCTGTCTCAGAATAAAATATAAAAAGGATTGAGGCTGTAGCTCAAGAGTAGAATACTTGCCTTGTATATATGAGGTCCTGGGTCCAATCCCTAGTAACACACACACACACACACACACACACACACACATGAACACACATTAATAGATAGAATTTTTGTTTCCATTAGTTTCAAATTTTAACTCTTAAGACTAGGGTTTTTCTTTTATAGAATTCTGGGGCTTTTACTCTATGTAGTGGGCACATGAGATTGCTTACTCCCCATTAGTTTTGAGACTTGGATTTTATTTGAGCAGCCATGTGCCTGCCCTGGAAGTGAATTATGATTAGTGTAAGTTAACTCCTGCAAACCAATTGTGTGTCCCCTGGCAGCCATGTGGTGGCCAGTTCTAGCCAATGAAATGTAAGGGGAGAGCAGGGTGTTCTGGGAAAGTGGTCCTTTCTAATAAAAGAGTATTCCACAGAAGAGGTGGACCATGCTCCTTCCCTCTCCTGTTCCATCAGCCCTGTCACAGCCACATGGGACACTCTGAGTTATTGCTGGTGGGGAGAAGCAGGGGTTGGAGTGACATCTTGGAGGTGAGAAGGTGAACCAGCCTTGGGACCAGTGTCCTCCAGTCTTACTACCTGAGAGGAGATATCTTTATTAAGATATTTATTGCAGAGCACCTTATTATTTGCAGCTAACAGTATCACAGTTTGTTTGTTTGTCTGTTTCATCTACTGCGGATAGAACCCAGGCCCTCACATATCCTAGGCAAGTGCCCTACTACTGAGCTACACCCCCAGCTATCTCAATTAATTTAAGAATTCATTTATGTGATTTTCTGACAAGCATTTTATCACAGCCCATATGTAGATCTTTTAAAGTATTTCTACAGCCTCAAAGTGTAATTTTTTTTCAGAAACCAAAGGTCTTTTGTCATAGAATTCTGAGGATTTTCACTGTATGTGTAGATGAATCTAAGTGTTTAAAGAACTTCTTTTGGAATGTGGCTGTACCTTCAGCTCCCCTTCCGTTTGCCCTCGCAGCCTCGGGAGCTGCTCACTTGCTTCTCCTTGCTCTGGGAGACTTGTCCACTCAGCCCATTTGAACTAGTTTGTCTGGTTGAGTTGGATGTTTAGGTAGAAGGTGAAACAACAAAAAGTTAGACACACACACACACACACACACACACACACACACACACACACACGTATTGAACCCAGAGCTTTCACAATAAATAACATCTCCATCCCCAGACTCTCTCCACCTCCTTTATTTTTTATTTTGAGTCCAAATCTTGGTAAATCACTAAATTCACCAGGCAGGGCTCAATTTTGCAACCCTCCTGCCTCAGCCTTCCAGAATACTAGGATTATAGGTGTACACTACTATAACTGGCCCAAACTTTTAAATGTTAAATCCTGTGTCAAATAATCTTTCAGAGGGGAATGTGGTGAGTAAACTCAAGGGGCGAAATAATCTGATGTATAACAAAATGGCACTAGGCCGGAAATGGCAGTACAGGTTTGTAATCCCAGCACTAGAAAGGCTGAGGCAGGAGGATCTCTGTGTGTTTGGACTACATAGTGAACTCAAGGCCAGACTGAACTACATAGTGAGACTCTATCTCAAAAACAAACAGAACAAGATGGCACTGCCAGACCTGAGTAGGAGCACTAGGCAAAGCCAGGACGATGGCTTGGGGATGGCCTGGAAGGACATTGCTAGAATCTTGGGGGTTTGGTGCAAGACTTCCCTTGCTCACCTTATTTAATATTGCAATTTGTCCCCCTACCTGCAGCATGTCCTTGACTGTGCTGCACTTCCCCTTACCTAGGATTCTTCACCTTTTTTGTCTGTATACTTTATCAGCTGTCTGGCCATGCCTAGGGACCTCTTCTCTGGGTAAAATTACTTTTCTTTTTGTTTCCATTCTAGGCATCAAACCTAGGGCCTAGCAGTGCTAAGCAAGCACCCTGTGGGTGAACTACTACTCAGCCCCAGAAGAATGTTTCTAAATGCATTAAATAAAACACACAAGCTTCTACAAGAATGGATATTGAGATAGAGATACAATGTTTCTTTTGGGGGGTAGGGATTGAACTCATGACCTCCTGCTTGCCAGGCAGGTGCTCTGCCACTGAGCCATATCCCTGCTGAGTCATATCCCTGCTGAGCCATATCCCCCCCTGATGTTTTTTTATTGATACATTAAATAACAAGTCTGAACTACAAGTCCAATGACTACAAAGTAGCAATGAGCACAAACAGGAGTAGCTCAAAGTACTTGCAACAGTTGGCTTTAAGATACAAAGTATCTGTGACTTGAGTTGGTAACAAAGTCACAAGCCCCACTCTGACCCAGTGGCTGGTGGCTCTCAGTGGGATTTGAAGGTGTAAGATGAAGAAGACAAAGATGGCCCCACATCGAACTTCACAGATGGTCTGAATTCTGTTCCAGAGCCAACTGTTTATGGGCCTGGGATTCTTGGATAAGAGTCACTACTCATCCCATTCTGCTATTTGGCACAGCATTTGCTTTCTGATATCATACATTATTTACTTCTTTTCAGAATTCTTTTGTATGGTCTTATGTTTCCTATAAGAATGTAAATTCCACACAGTCTTTGCCTGGTGTGCTGATGTGCACCGAGGGTAGAACAGTGCCTGACACTTAACAGAGCCTCAGTAAGTACTGCGAAATGCTGGACATGGTGGTGCATGCCCAGCGCATGTAGTAATCTCAGCATTTTGGAGGCTGAGGCAGGAGGATTAGGAGTTTGAGGCTACCTTCGGCCACATATGAGTTCAAAGCCAGCTTGGAGTACATAGCAAGACCTTGTCTCGAAATGAAACCAAAAAACAACAGGACTACAGCCAGATGTACCATAAGCGGAGAGCAGGCAAGGCAACGTGTCCTCCTGCTTTCTCCATTGTTTCCTTTAGCCTCTCTTCCTTGTGTTTCTGTCCTTTCTTGTGCACAATCTCTCTCCCTTATTTTCTCTCTTTTTAAATTCTTTCTTCATTTCTGTCATTCAAGAAATTCACTTGACAAGTGTTTACTGAGACTACAGCTGTGACGGGTGACAGACCCAGACTTTAGGTGCCCACAAAACATCCCCCCCCCGGCAGTTGCTAAGAAGGTGACCTTGGGAATTGGGCCAATCCGGGTTCAGCATCTGCCTCTGCATCACACTTGCCACCTGACTGTGGTTGGATTCCGTAACCTCTGCACCTTGTGTTGATCTACACCGTTTGTTTATTTATACATCGGTCATTAGAGGGCTCACTATGGGCTTCGTACTGCACTCCATCCTTGTGGTCTTATCGGGAAAGAGCTGGGTAAAAGCACAATGATTATATTGTGTGATGAGTGCTCTTGTGGACCAAGCACAAGGTGCAGTAGGAGGATAACTGCTGAATCCTGTTGCACTCTGTAAATCCAGCACTCTGGGAGGCTGAGGCAGGAGGATTGCAAATGTGAGCCCACCCTGTGTGAGTTGTTGACTTACCAAGATCCTATCTCAAAACATAAAAATAAAAAACTGCTAAGGATGTAGCTCTAAGGTGTAGTGGAGGATGTATTGGAGGACATCATCATCAATGATCACAGCAGGACATTCCATTAGCACACCAAGAAACTTCTGATAAATTCTGGTAGATTTTTGCCCTTCTGGGATGACATGAAGGGGATAATAAATTCATAGTGCATGACAAGAACGATGAACTCTCCCTTTGTTCCACACACAACACAAGGCTTCGCTGTGTGGACTGACTTAAACTTTCCTCTTCCTCTCAGAGGTGCAGGAGGTGGGCAGGGCAGCAATGCCAAGACTGATGTGTCCATGGTTCTCCCTCGCAGACAGTGGGGAAGAGGGGCCTGTGGCCACCCTCCCACGGCTAGTGTTGCCAGGCACAGGAGGGGCCCATCCTGAGCCAGTAGTGTGAACCCGCCGTACCTGGAGGGAAAGGAGATGGTCTGAGAAAGAAGTGATGGTTACCTGATGGAAACCCGTGTGCTGGGCACAAGGGACGGCTGGGGGCCTGGCAGGAGAAAGGGAGAGAAGGAGGGGTCAGAGAGCCAGCCAGGCCAGGGCTCCTAAACTTCATCGAAGCACTGGGACTTTCCCAGAGGGGTGGGGAGTTAAGCAGCAACCAGATCAGATACAAGGGCCTTCTGGCCACCTCCCCATGGACTGAAACCACTCCCCACTGCAAGCAAAATGAAGCTCTGCCCCCATAAGTTGTGTGTGTCTGGTATTGCGTCTCAGCGAAGAGAAAGTAACAATGCTATGTAAATTAGGGAATGGCCACAAGAAAAAAGTCTACACATGTTCTGCCCAGATGCACTTTAAGAGATACATATTGGTACTGGGAATAAAACTTAGGACCTTGTGCTGGGCAGGCAGGCACTTGTGCTGCTGATCTAGATCTCCAACCCTAAAATATATATTTTTTCTGGGTGTGGGGCACATGCCTGTAATCTCAGCACTTGGGAGGCTGAGCCAGGAGGATTGTTGTGAGTTCAGGACCAGCCTGAGCTATAAAGTGAGCTCAAGGCCAGCCTGGACTGCATAGTGAGACCCTGACTCAAAATAGAAAAAAAAAATTTAAAAAAAAAATATATTATATATATATATATATATATATATATATATATATTTGACCCACAGTTTGAACCCTTGCTGAAGAACCCATACATACAGAAAGCTGACTGTAAGTGTGAGCACACGTGTGAACACATTCAGACAGTGAATGGCGCACTCCTCCTACATCACACGAGCCCACCCGATATCTCCAGACCCCACGGTCCCAGGTGCAAAAGCTGTGTTGTGCCCCAGAAACTGGGCCCAGCGTTCTGCCTGGCTACAGAGCTGCCAACTGTCTGTCCCCAAATCACAGCAGGCCTGGACTCCCTCTTCTGCCTCAGGTATGGACTTTGTTCCCAAAGTGGGGCTCAAGGCTCTTCCTGCCATGGAATCATACAAAGTGAGTTTCAAATCAGAGGCAGCAGGGAATTAAACCAGATGCAGAGTCCTTCCAGATGTGGAGCCCAGGGCTTCCCAGGAAGCGGATCTGCCACTCAAGCCTCTTGCTCCTCGGAGCCAGTGTGCTGCAAGGAGGGGATTAGATTCCACATTGCTCAGTTTGTGGCCCTGCTGTGAGTTTGGGACAAGCCTGGGCTATAAAGTGAGCTCAAGGTCAGCCTGGACTGCATAGTGAGACCCTGACTCAAAAGACAAAAAAAAAAAAAAAATATATATATATATATATATATATATATATATTTGACCCATATATATATATATATATATATATATATATATATTTGACCCATAGGTTGAACCTTCGCTGAGGAACCCATATATACCCAAAGATGACTGTAAGTGTAAGCACACATGTGAACACGTTCAGACAGTGAATGGCACACTCCTTGCAGCAGACAGAGGCTGGGCGATCTTGAACACAAAACACGGTCAGACAATTAAGTTGGGCTAGACCGGGAAGGGCCTTTAGTGCCACCCAGAGGCACCCAAATCAATTTCCATAGATGGTAGAGGAAACCAAATACTTTTTTCTTTTAGTCTTTTTGAGAGAGGACCTTACTCACTATGCAGTTCAGGCTGGCCTTGAGCTCACTTTGTAGCCCAAGCTGGTCTTGAATTGGCAATGATCCTCCTGCCTCAGCCTCCTGAGTGCTGGGATTATAGGCATATGCCATCACACCCGGCTACCCAATACTTTTGAGCAGGATTCCAAGTTTGTGCAGACTCGAGACTGGAAAGGGCCTGGAGGACAGGGGTTTTGAGTCTGAGTAAGGACCCACCTCATAAATCATCATCAAAAGAAGAGCTTTATCCCTTCCTCCAGTTCTTCAACTCTGATGCCACCAGTCTGTGGATGAGAGTCCTTGGTGCGATGCTGTCGTTCCCACCAGACTGAGCAACACACATACACACACAGGGCCCCACCTTTCTTTGGAACTGAGGCTGGAACCCGAGGGCTTCCCACTGAGCCATCTCCCTGGCCAGCCTTTCTTAAAAGCTCTTATTCCGAGACAGGGTGCCTTACTGATCTGTACTCAAATTTGCGGTCCTCCTGCCTCAGACTTCCAGAGTTGTGGGATTACAGACATGTGCCACCACACCCAGCTGATATTCTCCTTTGTATCTTTTTAAAAATATAGTAATTTCAAAAATTATAGAAAATGTCTATACTTATGAGAAACACATACGCTTTACTAGTGAGATGACTGAGTAGGATTTGATTTTTTATTGTAATTTTAATTTATTTATGATTTGGTTTTGTAGACAGGGTCTCATATATAGTCCAGGTTGGCCTCAAACTTGCAATCTTCCTGCCTTAGTCTGCTGAGTGCTGGGGTTATAGGTATGGGCCACTACCTGACTTGATGGTCTTATTACTATGGGTTCAAATCACTGTAAACGTATTTTTTTCCTAGGGTATTTTTAGGTCTGTAGTTATAGCTGTGGGTGTCGATGTAGGTCTAGGTCAAGTCCTCCAAGCCCTCCATCCACCCACACTGGGCCCTAAGTGGCTGTGCAATCTAAGCCTACATAATTAGCCCCTGGGTAAAATGCCAGAGCAATCAGTTCTGTGTCCCTTTATTTCCTCCTACCATACAGCATGCATGTTTCTCTGTGACAGTGACCCTTTATCCCACAGAACTGTGACCAAGTGACAATCATTCTACCCCAAACTACTGCAACAAGACCTTAAACTTTACTATGTTGTCTCAGCTGTAAAGTTGAAGGAGCTTTTGTTTTAAAATGCCCATAAAACATGGTGACCCACACCTATACTATAATTCCAATATTCTTGGAGGCTTAGACAGGAGGATCTCCAATTCAAACCCAGTCTGGGAAACTTAGCCAGTTAGTGAGAACCTGGAATTAGAGCCTGGGGATATAGCTCAGTGGAATAAGTGCCTGCCTAGCAAATGCAGGGTCCTGAGTTTGATCCCCAGTACCGCAAAAAAAAGAGAACCTGGAATTATAGGTCAGTGTGGAAGCACTGGGTTCCATCCTCTCTTTCTTTCTTTCCCAATTATTTTCTGTTCACCTTTTATTCTACCTTTAAAGCAGGGGAAAAAAAAAAAGAAAAGAAAAAGAAAATACTTATTTAGAAAGTTTCCACTTCTCTGAGAATAACAAAACCTACATATTTAAGTGACTAGCTGGGCACAGTGTATAAAAGGACAGTGCTCAAAAACAGTTTCTTAAACTCCTGGACAAAAGAAATCAAGTCTGCACTGTGACGAAACTAAATGAAATGGAAGAGCAGTAAGTAAAAATTTGAATGTCAGACAATTTTTCTTCTTGTTCCTGTGCTTTTGTTCTGATGGCCAAGTTAGGTAGCTAGACCCTAAATAAATTGTATGAATTAATGGATATTAAGAAGTTATTTGACAAGCAAACAGACGATTGATATACATTCTGGATTTTGTATCTGTTTACCCATAAAAAAGCAGAAACAGCTGGGTGTGGTGGCGTACACCTGTAATCCCAGCACTTGGGAGGCTGAGGCAGGAGGATCCTTGTGAGTTCAAGGGCAGCTTGGGCTACATAGTGAATTAAGGCCAGCCTGGACTACATAGTAAGACCCTGTCTAAACAAACAATCAGTTAAATAACACAGCTGCAGTAACAGATAAATGCTAATGATGACCTAACACAATGGAAATTTCTCATTCTCCATACAGCTCAGCCTGGTGTACAGCAGGTGATTCGGGGACCCAGGTCTTGCCCACCTGGTAGTGGGAGTCCCAGAGTCCTTCCTTCCAGCTGGCAGATGGGAGGAGGGGGCCGAGGGTCTCCCTCGGTGATTTCCATGGACCGAGCTGAGGAGTGGCATCCTATCATCTCTCCACACCCTGGGCCCGCATGCGCTGCTGTGATTAGTCTAAGCACAAAAGGGGCTGGAGAGTTATGAAATAGAGTACAGCTCCTAAAAATAATGAGCTGGAGTTAGTTACACACATCGTCCAAGAGGAAGTGTTCAGCATGCACTAGTAATTGCGTACACTTCAAAGTATGGTGCGTTTGCATAATATTTATTTAAAAATGCAAAACTCCGCAGCTGCCCTGTCTATCTTTGCATAATCCTGGTGAAAGGCACAGGAAGATGAAATACCCCAGGCTCTGCACCGTATCTACTACTACAGGCACCAGGGATAGAGACAGCGGCAGAAATGTGAGACGACTGATTTTAGGGCTGGGTTTTTTTGTTTTTTCCCATTTCTAATAATTACATAGTTACTTTGTGATTTTAAAAATGAAGTGTGATTTTAAAATACCAACACAAAGTATTTTATAATGACACAGATCTATGTAAATGGGTGGAAGCTTTCATTAAATGAAATTTTAAAAAGCAGTGGAAAGGAGGACTCTGCATTGTACTATTTGTTTGTTTGGCAGTACCTGGGATCGAACTCAGGAGCTGACGCTTAGCCAGGCAGGCACTTATTCCACTGAGCTACACCCCCAGCCTGCATTGTACTATTTGATTCTCTGGGAAGATACTCGCCAAAGCGGAGCAGGGCCCGTGTTGTCTCAGGCTGTACTCTGCCCCAGAGAAGGTGTACAGTGTCCTGCTCATTCAAGCTTGGCTTGTCACCTCCTCATTAGACATTTAGTTATCAGTTTCATGCACATCAGAAGTGTCTGCACTTAAATATTTGGACCCTAGAAGTATTTGTGTACTCTCCCTCTCCTTCTCCCTCTCTTTCCTTAGTTAATTGTTACATTAATATTCTGATTTTAATGGAAAAAACAAAGCTACTGTGTGTTTTGGTTGGAGGGGGTCCAATTCCATATACCCTGATGACCCTTGAGTAAACTTATTCAATAGACTTAACCAATACTACAAATGCTGGACCCCTGGATCCACAAGATTTTCCAAGATTCAACCCTTTCAAACTGGATGTGGTGGCACATCCCAGCACTCAGAGGCTGAGGCAGGAGGATTGTTGAGAGTTCGAGACCAGCCTGGATTACAAAGTGAGCTCAAGACCAGCCTAAACAACATAGTGAGACCCTGCCTCAAAAACTAAAAAGTAAAAAAAATCCACCTTCTCCAGGCAAGAAGGACCAATCAGCCTCTTCCTTGACCTGCTTGGAGGTTTGTTTCCTGGCCTGTGTCGTCCACTTTCCGGACCATATTCTCCCTGTAGATCTCAGAGATCAAAGACCCTGCCTTTAGCATCAAATCTCCTTTACGGTTTGGCCTGGTAACTGGGTATGGAGTATGGGCAACAAACGCATGCACGCACACACGCATGCGCAGAATGATGAGCTCCAGGTGGTTATTCTGTGAAGCAAAGCAGGGCGAATGGTGAGTCAGGGCCCTTCAGTTGCTGGAAGATACAGGCAGCGACAGGAATCAGATGCTGCTTCTGCTTTGATAGCCATGGGTGCTTGAGTTTGCTTTTAGTCAGGGCTTTGGCTCTTAAGTCAATTCTGCTGTGCAGGATAAATGAGGGAGGAGGGAGAGCTTCCTCTCGCCTTCTCCTCTGAAAGAAATTTCTTAGAAAAGGGCCTTTTTAAGTTGTAAGCATTGTTTAGCATTATTTGAGGCCCAGATAAGAAAACATCAATAGGAAGCAAAGCAGAATGGTGAAGGAAACGAGAGTGATAGCAAGGCGGGACATTATCTGACCCACACAGAGGGGCATGTGGGTTATTTGTCTGAAGCCTGCCTGACTTGTGGCTAAGCAGGCAAGATGGTCAGGCCAGATCGCAGGCTTTTAGATATGCAATTGAATGGTTATCTACTATGTGAATGGCTGGAACTAAGTGTAGTAGAACAATAGTATAAAACACCCCTCCAGAAAGTGTAAGTCGTTAATACCATTTTAATGTATTTATTGATCATCTGCTATTTGTTCAGTGGCATACAATGGTAAACACCTTTGTCTCACAATTTTGAAGTCAAAAGCAAGACAGGGGCCCAGAAAGAAGCAAAACAAGTGCACGCAGTATGTAATAGAGGCCAACGAAAGCCCCTTACTCTCAATTCTATTGGCTCTTGGGGGAGGGCGAGATCCCATTCTGCTGAAATGGCTAAGGAAAGTGAACATTTGGAGCCAGATATGCAGGGATGGATTTGATTTGGAAAAGCAGAGAGAAGAGGGAAGCTATCTGACCTGAGATGGGCTCACATGGTAACAGGGATGTTTGCATAGCGCTTTACAGATTGCAGGGCTTCCTGGCCCCATACAGAAGGGAAGCCGAGCAAGGCTTGTCAGAGGCGAGGGCTGGGACCAATCTGATGGAGCAGAAGCAGTTGTCTCTCCTTTCCCCCTCCCTCCTATCTTTTCTTCTTGATCAGGGTGCATGGCTTCATATTGACTTGCTAATCCCAAGTCCTTTCATAGGGGACTTTCCCTACAAAGAAGACCCAAAGAGAGCTGACAGGCCGTATTTCTGAAAGAAAATCATCCTACTGAGGGCTGTGCATGTGTGCCTGTGTGCGCACGCATGCGTGTGTGAATGTGCACGCACACAGACATGCACACGTGTCCACTGACAGTTGGCCTGAGGGATTTTCTATTTGAGATGAACAAGACACATTTTGTGGTTTGTGACCCCGAATGAATACCTCCTGGATTTGAAGGGCTCCCCTCCAACCAGGCCTTACTTCTCATCCGTTCTCAGCTCAAATCTGTTCTTTCTCCCTGTTTCATGCCCTTTCCCTTTCACACCTCCCCTTGCCCATGGGCTCCTCTGTCTGTCCGAAGGGCACCCCCACCTTTCACTCTCGGGCCAAGCCCCTTCCTGCAGTAGCTCTTCTACAGCTAGGAAGGCACCTAAAAACTGTCTGCATCCTTCGCCATCACTGTAGCGCTTCTTAATACTTGGGGGGAGGTTGTTGTATATCCCATGGAGAATATGATGAATCCCAGGAGTTCTGGACACACACACACACGCACACACACACACACACACACACACACGCACACACATGCACGCACACACAGATGTATGTCTAATTTTAAGGGACTCATGTTTCCCTGCAAACACTGCTTTTCTAAATCACAGTTGGGTATAAGCCATGCACTTCAAGTCTTTAAAATATACTTTTATATTATTTCATATAACCTATGTCTTCATAACTGAGCTAACCATAAAGATAAAGTGGTTTTATTTGGGGGAGGAGGGTACTGGGAATCAAACTCAGGACCTTGTGCTTGCCAGGCAGGTGCTTGTCCTGCTGAGCTATATCCCTGGCCCTGTGAAGTCGTTTTAGACACTCTTTGTAACCTTCACAGAATTTGCTACAGTGTAGAGCACGCAGGAGTATTTAATTTAAAAAAATTACTGGATAAGCAAGTGATGGTTCACCTATACAATGGAACATCATTCAGTGATAAAAATACATGAGATACCAGGTCAAAGAAGACAGGAAGGGCATTGAGATGCACATTAAGTGAAAGCCAATCTGAGCAGGCAACACACTGCAGGGTCCCCATTATGACACTGGGGAAAGGCAAGACTATGATGACATCAGAGAGATCTGGGGGTGGGGCAAGAATAGTTGGTGATGGCAAAACTTGTCTGTGTGTTGTCAGGGACCTGCAGCATTATCCATTTTTCAAAACTGACAGAAGGTACAACACAAGGATGGAACTAAATGGACACTGTAGACTTTATTCAAAATAATATTTCAACATTGATTCAGTTATAACAAAGGCACCACACGGATGCAAGATGTGAATGACAAAGCAGAGGGGGATGGCACAGGCCTATAATCCCAGCACTTGGTAGGCTGAGGCAGGAGAATCACTACAAGTTCAAGGTCAACTTGAATTGCATAGCAATACCCTGTCTCAAAAAACAAGTCTATGAATTTAAAAATAAAGATTTTCACCATAGTCTCTACTGGGATAAAGAGCATGCATTGTCTTCATGCAGTGTGAGTGGTTTAGCTTTTTAAAGTTGTACTCACTGTTGTCAGACTTACTACTTGGCATTGTATCAACACAATCTAGGATTCTTGTTGTTTTGTTTTGGGCACCAGGAATTGAACTCAGGACCTTGCGCTTGCCAGGCAGGCATTTGTGCCACTGAGCTATACCCCTGGCGCAATCCAGGATTTTAAAGTAAACTACCTGAATGAGTAACATATGTTCTCACCTTATAGACTTGTTCCAATCCCACTGTGAAAGAAAAATTCAACATTTAATGCAAAAATGAAAAAAATCCTTTAAAATGTCATTAGTGAGTCTTACTAGGAGTAGAAAGAAGGTTCACACAGTCATGTTGCCACTTAAAGCAGTTCTTTCTTCCTGGTCTGTTTTTATATTCTTAACAGAGATTTTGAGGAAAAGCTATATCTACCTGGAATGAAGTGAACATTTGGAGCCACGCAAGAAAATCAGCTTAAGTGAGTCATGGTGCCAGGTTCATTCTTGTGTTTTCAACTTTGAAAGAATATAAATAAGATGACTGATCAGGAAGCGTCTCCCCTGTGGTTGCCGCTGAATTGATTACAGTCAGCCCCGATATCCAAAGGTTTCCCATCTGTGGATGCAACCAATCAAGATCCAAAATGGTCTTTAAAAATTGCATTTGTACTAAACGTGTACATTGTCATGATCTCCTAAACAATACATGTACCAACTATTTGCATGCACTGACACTGAATTAGGTGTTGTAAGTAATCTAGAGATGATCTAAGGTATACAAGAGGATGTGCGCAGGTTCTATGTGAACACTACCCCATCTTCAACAAGGGACTTGAGCATCTGCAGGCTTGGGTATCTGCAGAGATCCTGGAACCAACCTCCCAAGCATCCTGAGGAATGAAGATTCTGGGGTCAGGCGGGTATTTGGCTATAGTATTAGCTGCTGGGATGACCCACCCCATCCTCACTGATCCTCATGGGGTACCATCTTGTTTGGTTATCAGGATGGCTGAATTAAGCCAGGTGTGGTGGTACACAGACTCGGGGAGGCTGAGGCAGGAGGATTCCAAGTTCAAGCATTTCCTAGGTGATTCAGCAATTTAGCAAGACCCTATCTTTAAAAAAAATGGGGTGTTTGGAGGTGGTGGCCGGGGTTATAGCTCAGAGAGCAGGTCATGTGTTGTTCAATCCCCAGTGGAGCCAATAAAATAAAAAATTTGAAAGACTGAACTCCAAAGTCCATTATTCTGTCCATCTTAACAAATTAACACACCCCCTAGTTGCAAGAAAGTGCTTCCTTATGAGATGGACAGAAGGAAAGCTTCTTTCCCTCTACTCTACTAACCTCTCCTATCCCAAGCAAGCAACTCCCACCAGCTCCTTACCTTTCTGCAAACTCTGGATTTGGGGAGAAGGAGGGAAGATGGAGGGGTCAAGCACAAGGCTCATAAACAAAGGCTCGCAGTAGCAGGCACTGCTGGGCACCCTCAAGTGTCCACTCACAGCCGAGCAGATGTTGTTCAAGCCCCTCAAAGGGGCCGTGCTGGCCTTACCCTGCCACCCCGGCGCCAGCCCTGGATCTGGCCACAGGAATTCATTTACCTCTCCTCTCTACCTTCTTGAATAGTTACCAAAGAATGTTTACCAAGTCACGCAGCGCCGCTTGCCCCAGCGCTTCTCAGAACACGCATGCTACGCATTCCAAGTGCTTAGCCCGGGGGTCGCCATTGTGTACACACAATAAATCTTAGTTTATCAAGAATCTGGGCAGTCACGAAGCTCAGATGACTCAGATGACACTTTTTTTTTTTTTTTAAACCAACGGAAGTCAGGGAGAGCAGTCATTGCTGGGACAGTGAGATTCAAGAATCTCTGAGCTCCAGAGGGGAGAAGATGGATGAAGCAGAGCAATGGAAAAGTAAACCAGCAAGCCAAAGGGGAAGGAAGGAAATCGGTGAGGGAAGAAGAAAGAAGGCATGAAAAGGAAGGAAGAAATGGAAGCTGGCGTAGTGGGGGGAGGGGGATGGAGCAAGGGGAGACAAAATAGGGCGCCCCCTAGCGGGCAGGGCCAGGTCCCACTGTGCTGAGTACAGAGGAGCCAGGTTTTGTGTTCCTTGAGCCACACAGTTTGCTGCCTACCATGTAGCTTCTGAGATGCAGGAGGGAAGCAGTAGCAGCGTACAGAATGCCAGTCAGTGCCACTGACACTGAAAAATCATAATCTGTGGAGGCTCTGAAAAGTGTAAAAATAGAAACAGCAGAGTGTCTGTACATTTCATAGATCAAAGTTCAGAGAGGGTGTTTGTCCGGAAACCTGGGTAGCTCTGTTTTAGATAAAGTGGTTTTGCACAAACAGTAATTCATGTTCCCGATGGTGATCCTAAGGCCTGACAAAAACCTGAAGGAAACTTCTGAATGTTTGAATTTTCAAAGAAAGACTCATGAGCCAGGCGGGGTGGCACGCGCCTATAATCCCAGCACTTGGGGGGCTGAGGTAGGAGGATCATTGTGAGTTCGAGGCCAGTTTGGACTACAAAGTGAGCTCAAAGCCAGCCTGAACTGCATAGCAAGACCCTGCCTCAAAAAGACAAAAAAAAAAAACAAAGAAAGATTCATTATGTGGAGTGTGGTTTGAGTAGAGAATGCAGTTTAAGTGTTAAGTGAGTACTATATTCTAATTTTTTGTAGATTGATTTTTAAAAAATATTTAATAGTACATAATGATTACAATCATAATGACTACATAACCTTTTGCCATCACCACAGGGAGCTGGTACCTGTATATAATACATCTTAATTCTTTTTACTTCCCTTTCCCTTCCTCTTTGAGGATTGCAAAGCCATATGTGTAAATAGAATCACTCTCTCTCTCTCTCTCTCTCTCTCTCTTTATTTATTTATTTATTTTTGTCTTTTTGAGACAGGGTCTCTCTGTGCAACTCAGGCTGGCCTTGAGCTCACTTTGTAGCCCAGGCTGGTCTTGAACTTGCAACGATCCCCCTGCCTCAGCCTCTTGAGTGCTGGGATTACAGGCATGCACCCACTCCCAGCTGGTAGAATCCCTCTTGATTACCTAGGCTGCGGTCTGGTCCCCAGCCAGGCAGGACCTCAGAGCTTAGTTCTGATCCTATAAGTACAACTGTGTGCTGAACATTTCCGCCCAGAAGGCCCTCAGCGTCCTGAAACATTCTCGGAGCCGCCTCAGCCCTGCACCTGCTCTCTTGTCAGACACTGGCCTTCTCCACCCGCTACGCTCCCCTTGGGTTCTCTCTTCTTCACCTCCATGTGCTGCCAAGTTTGTCTGCAAAATATCTTTTAGTCTCTTCCTTGCCATCCTTGTTGCCCTTAATTAAACCCAGGTCCTCATTCACTGGGCTCGCTCTTGTCTCTCCCTCTGTCAGCCAGCACAGGTGCCCTGGAACAAGTTCCTTAAAGCTGCCTCTGCTTGGCCTCGGGCCTCGCATCTCCAAGGTCTCCTTGCTCCCAGTGGCAGCCAACCTAGCCCAGCCCAGAGAGCTCAGCAAGCCCTACCCACTGAGTTCCCTCATCCAACCACATCTCCTTCTCCAACAGGGAGCTTCCCACTCCAGGTTGCTAGCCAGAAACGTATCAGATTCTGTTCCCCTCTCTCCTCTGAACAAGCCAGCAGCAAGTCCTGCAGAACTTATCCCAGATCATTCACCAGCAGCCTGCATCTCCATGGTCACCGTCCCCATCTCTCCTGGAGAACGTGCCCTCCTCCAGCCCCTCTCTGCCCTCCGCATCTGCTCTGCACTAAGTGCCCCAGCGGGGATCTGGGTGCTGGGATTGTGGGTGTGCACCTCCATGCCTCATCCTGACTTTCCTAAATTTTTCACCTTTTCCCATTGATTGTTTAAATCTTCTTTCCTGTTTACTTTTTGTTGTTGTTGTTCTTTTTTTTTTTTTTTGGCGGTACTGGGGACTGAACTCAGGACCCTGCGCCTGCTAGGCAGGCGCTTATTCCACTGAGCTATATCCCCAGCCCCTTCTTTCCTGTTTAAAAGCCCTGTTTGACTCAATTCAATCTTTCCTCTTCTTATTACAACCCTGGGTAGGAATAATTTATATCTCACTGGATTTTATCACCCCCATTTATTTCTCCTCAACTTCTTCCTATCAGTTGTTTATTCTCTGGAAGTTTCAAAAATAATCTCTCTCCTGGCCCTGCTTCCTAAAACACTCTCCCCTCTGTCTCCATTACGCTCCCTCATGTACGTAGCTCCTGCTCCTCCTCTCCTCACGCCCCTGTGCAAACATTTGTGCCTTGATATCGACCTCTGCTCCACCCTCAGCCCGCTCTTTTCCCCTCCAGATGTCCTGCTTGGTGGTCGCACACACTCGACCCTTTCACTGCCACCCTTACGCCTGGTGTCTGGTCCCAGGGCCCAGCCCAGGTATCCTCAAGGCTGCTTTTCAACAGCCGGTCGTTTGCTGGACATTTCCAGTCGAAGTTTCCCAGGCCAAAAGCCACCAGAGCCACCTTTTTGTGGGCTGTGTCCCTTGCATGGTGGGTCTGTTCACTCTTTAGTTAAAGAATCCTCCCTGCTTCTGTGAAGATGATCGCGTCTCTCCTAAAGTCTTTTGAAACCTCCAGCCCAGCGTCCCATCATGATCTCAGAGGCCATCGAGAGCTCTCTTGATTTCATCTGTTCCTGCTCCTTGCCTCATTTGGTCCCCAGCTTTCCCTATCTCCATGCTGCATGGCCTTGCCCCATGGCAAATGGTCTTTTGTGGTCAGGTGGGTCATCCCTGCTCTGTAGCATTTGCTGACTTCTGTAGCACAGATCCTCCCACCGGTCAGTCTCAAAACCCTAACATGAGCTTGGTGAACAGAAGTTGGAAGAGATGCACGGTAGCCACCATACACAGAATTTCCACCATGCAGAGCTGATAGACCTTAAAAATTCTTCAAGGGGAGAGATAATGGTAGAGTTGAGTAGAAGAATTAGGAAGTTATGCATTCATAGTATTTAATATATTTATTTTTAATATAATTCATTTAATAGCAAACATAGGTTTTAATTTTTAACGATGGCCATATTTAATGACCAGTAGGCAGGATTCCCGGATATTTAGGAATCAGCCCTCTGTAGCCTGTCCCAGGCAGCTCTGGTGCAGGCTCTCCCTCTGCCCAGAGATCCCTACCCCTCTGACATGCTTATTCTTTCCTACTGAGTAAGGTTATGTTTCGTGACAAGGGAGAACAAGGATGATCTGGGAGTATTTCACCCAGGCTTACTCACGCCAGGTCGGCTCAGCTCACACAGGGAATGTGCTGCACCCCCACTCTAGCACGCTTCTCACCATATCCAAAGGTCTGCTTTTGCACCTGCCTTCCACGGATTCTCTGGGCTTTCCGCGTCTCATTCATTTCTGCAATCCCAATAGCAGGCTTGTCACACAGAGTGGTGCTCGGTGACGTACTACTGAAAGAGCTGAAGCTTCCTTTTCTCATATAGCTCTATTCCTAATCATGTTGGGAAGTGCTGTTGGCCGCATGGTAGCACAGCATGCGTGCCAGCCCTCAGTGAAAAGAACAATATATTTTGGGTGGGAAGGGCTGTGTTCTCCTGGCTGGTCCCCAGACATGAGATTTTCATGTCTGTGGCTGTCATGGCTCATGCCGTGTCTACAGAATGCCAATTCACCCCTTGTGGGGAGGTGAAGATGTTAGAGATCTACAGAGGGACAGAGTCAATACAGTGGCTGGCTGGCTGGCTGGATGGCTGGCTGGATGGGTGGGTGCATGAGAAGGGATTTATTAGGGAATTCTCTCATGCAATTATGAAGGCTAAGATGTCCTAAGACAGGCTACCTGCAACCAGAAGTCCCAAGGATGCAGGGAAGGTGGCTTAGTCTAAGTCTGAAGTCCTGAGAACCAGAGAAGCCAAAGGCATAACTCTTAGTGAAGACCGAAGGCCTGAGAAATGGAGCAAGGGATGTGTCATGGCAGAATTAGTACAAGTCCCAGAGTTCAGAGAGCTTAGAATTCTGATGTTCCAGGGCTGGAGCAAAATGACATACTAGCTTCAGGAGTGAAAACAAACTCAGGTCCCCAGCTGACTGGGTGGTGCCTGCCCACACTGAGGGCAGATCTTTCCCATCTGTCTGTCAACTCACCAGCCTCCTTAGGAAACATCACACAGACACACCCCAAAATAATGCTTTACCAGCTCTCTCGGAGTCTATTATGGCTTGTATCAGGTGTTCCCCTCCCAAGCTTCATGCACTTATAGATGGGGCTTTTGACAGGTGACTGGATCAGGGCCATAAGATATTGGATTAAAGGTGATATTGGGATTAAGGATTAGCCACTGGTTGGGTTAGCATAGTTCTGGGTTTGGATAATGGGAAAGCCCAATCTGAGTTTGAGTGGCACCATCCAATAGATTTATAGCCTGGATGAGGTAAAAGAGAAAGGAAGGATCACCTCTGCTGCCTTCCTGCCTGCCCTGCTATGGACTGTTTATCCTCTATCATGAAACCATACTTTGGAGCCAGCCAACAATGGACTGAAGCCTCTGCAAACTGTGAGCTAAAATAACCCTTTTCTCCAAGAACTTGTGAGTATTGGGTATTGTGTCCCAGCAATGAAAAAGTAAGACAGAATCCTTCATCCAGTCAAGTTGACACCTAAGATTAACCATCACAGTGTTCACTTGTGGCAGTTACACATTGATGCTCTACAGCTCTGTAAGCCCTGACCTGATCTCTTACACAGAATGAGAATTAACACTCTAAGTCATCCTTCTGACTGACAGAAAGTTAGAGGAGTTCACAAGGAAGAGATCTCTGTTGACCAGAATAAAACAGAGATTGGGCAACCATTTTGTGGCAGGTGCTGTATTAACTATGGGAATGGGTCAATGGAGAAGAATTCGAAAATACTCATGATTTTTTGAGTGTATGCTTTTCAACAGGCTGCTTGTCATTTTAATGACCACAGACTCTAATTGCTAAGCCTTTTTGGAATAGCTCTTATTTTTATAGCAATTAGCTATACAGGCTTACCTTAGAGCACCCAATTTGCCATCCATCTGCACAACTCTATCCCAGATCTCACTCACAAGGAGTAGCCATGCACATTGTAAAATTATTTTTTACTAGAATTATTTTGTACTGCACTGGGATGCCTTGTTTATATAACAGAATCTTTTTGTTTTCCAAGAAGACTCAACAGTTCCATTAAGCAACAGCAAAAGTAGCTGTCACTTCTCCAGAGCAGATTTCAATCTTCACAAGATTTATATTTCACAAATAAATATTTAAAGCAAATCATAACAGAGTTGAAACCAACAATATCACATATCACCAAACTCTGCCAGTTAGTCTGGGCCTGTATCTTTTAGAAATTGTATGTTACTGAAACCTGAGAGAGTGATGACTTTGTCCCTAAATGAAAGTTTGGGGTCTTTCAAATCCTATCTACACACACATCAGTCTGAAAATCAACTCCAAAGACTGAGGTCACTCTGATGCAATTCAATTAATGAAATTCAGGTTTGATTCAAGTTCAAGTGGGCATAATTTGAAAGAGCTCAATTTTGGCTTGGGGGCTGGAGGTACAGCTCAGTGGGCTAAGTGCTTGCCGCTGAGCACTAGGGCCCTGAGTTCGATCCCCGGTCCCGGAAAAAAAATTTTGGCTTGGATTCAGCTTGAAAAAATGTTGAGATTTCTCTAAATCCCCTTTTATAGGGAGATGTTATTTCTTGTTTATGATTAGCGCAACTTTATGTGTATGCTGCACACACAACCACTCTTTGTGACTTTGATCATGGGTTACATTTTTGGTGCGTAGATCTTTCCCAAGAATCTAAAGAATGACCCTTTATGGGCAAAGGTGTGGTATAGGTAAGAATGATGCATTGTGCTTCTGAAAGCCAAATTCTCCCCATTGAAGGACAACATAGTGTGGATAGAATCCTCACCTGTCTTTGAGATGTTGCGCAGGACAGTTATCTGCATCTGTACTTAATGGTTCTTGACCAGAAATGATTCCATGGCATGACTGAATCTCTTAGAAAGAGACACAGTGGAATTAACTTTGGGAATCAAAGTCTAGACATGGTATCAAGGCTGTTAGAAAGAAGAAAGACAGAAGGGCAAGAAGAGCAATAAGGAAAGGACTCTTCACTCTCACAAGAACTCCATGAATAGTTAACTCTACAGATGGAAAGTGCCAAGGACTTTTGACGAGGGATACTCTCAGGACATTTAAAGCAGACCTGACTACTAATACTTCCCATGGCATGGAATAGATTCTCTTATAAATGAGAAGTGTCTCCCTTTACAATGGCCAAAGGCTGACATTGGCCTATATGATAGTGACCCTAGCTAGGTGGGATATTCCTACCCTGCACTTCTTTTAGAGCCATTGATCTTCATAAATTTTAGGTGTGTACAAGAACAGATGGTTAAGACACAGCAGTGGTCATAAATCTGGGACCTATAGCTTCCAGCTCCCAAATTCAAGGCCTTCACATGCTGGCCTTGGCACAAGTGCAGTCCACGTCAGGGAATGGTCTCCCACAGGTGGTAATTTAGTATCTTCTGTATCTTTCTTATTGTTATCCATGAAAAGCAGTAGTGCGCAGGAACATTAAAACATCTGTCTTCTACTTGCACATCAGAAACGGCTGAGTGGGAGGTCTTTCCAAACAGAAAATCAGGCTAAAATGTTCTACACTTTGTGGTCAAGGCTGAATTTCTATTGAGCAAATTTGCACAAACGTGGGGAGATGGTACTGACCCCATATTGCTGGAGTGAACTTCTCAGGCACAGATGGAGGGCATGTATCAGATACCCTCCTATCAGGTACTTTGACTCAAGCCAAAAGATTCCAGAACATTTTCCTGCTCTAAAAGTAATGTACATTCATTCCATATTTTAGAAATTTCAAACGAACATAAGAAGAAAATTTCCTTTGCACCAACCACAAGCACTCGCAAAAGCATCTCCTGCCCTGTGTTGCGTTTTGTGGAACAGACTCAAGAGATAAGACTCTGGTCAGGGATATAGCTCAGTGGTAGAGCACCTGCCTGGCAAGTGCGAGATCCTGAGTTCAATTCCCAGTACCAAAAGTACCAGAGAGAGAGAGAGAGAGAGAGAGAGAGAGAGAGAGAGAAGACTCTTCTCTCTCTGAGACTGAGGAGAGATGAGATGAGTCCCAGGGACACAGAAGAAGTGAGAGCAGAATAAAACATTGACCTCTCCACCTTCCTGTTCCCAGATTTGAGGAAAGGGTGGGGAGCCCCATGTCTCTGCACTGATAACATGTCACCTGGCAGCCCCATGAAAAGTGAGTGGTCACATGGCCTCACCTACAGCACTGGGATGACTTTGAGCAACCTGTGGGTACAGGGTCAGTCCTTTGGGGGGGTGCCCATTTCAGTTTGAAGAACAGGGAGGAACATTCTGTTGGAGACTGGAGCTGTCCAGTCCAGGGTCCCAGAGACCTCCTGGCCCTGGGTCACTGATGTCCTTTCTGAACATGCTGTGTGACTGATACTGAGACACACCTTACCTATGGCAGTAGAACTCAGGAATTCTAGAACTCAGGGAGTATGAACTTTCCAGATCTTTATAAGAATGTTAAACATTGACAAACACTCGATTCCATGATGCCAGACATAGAATGTACACATTGTCAAAAGAGCTATGACACTGGGACCCAGTCTCTGAAGTATGAGGATGGGTGAGATGTAGGCAGATTCTACCTCTTTCACTCTCCAGAAGCACCTGGTCTGTCACTGGTGTCCGCTGCACCTGGCTTGTGTCTGTCTAGCTGCATTCCAGTGGTGTTCTGTGGGATGGCTCGGGCAACTCCCACACCTACGTGCCCTGTATTAGCTGGAGGCAGTACCCCAGTGGCTTTGTTGGGAAGGTGACATGTTCCACATGATAGCAGAGTTCTGTGATGGACACAGGCCAGGACACGAGCAGCCAGCCTTCAAGCCTTGTTCGCTGACCTGGCCAAGCAGGAGTGTAAGTGTAAGTGTGACACTTGTCACAGCCTTGCCTGAATCGAGGAACAGTAGTTATGGTCAGAAGAAAGAAGGACACGAAAGTCTTAGTACAAGATAGGAAGGGGAGGTCTGGGGCTGCCCTGATTTAGGGCTCTGGTGAAATATGACACAGAGCAACCTAACAAAGGCTGCTTGATAAGGGAGAGGGCTCCCCAGAATCAGAGGAACTCAAGCAGAGACCAGGCACCCCACTGCCAGCAACATTACGATGTGCAGACATTTTCAAAGATTGCGGTGTTGACACTGACCTGGAGTCTACTCGACTTCCACACTCTGTGCTCACCACTTGGATCTGAAGTCAGCGTCGCTGGGTGGCAAGTTCCCCGAGCAAGGGGGATTGGTCTCCATCGTCCTCCGTGGGCCTCTGTCCTGAGCCTCGCTCCTGGTGTCTACTCCACACGGTGTCCCAGATGCATGATGTTTTGCTGCTGCTCTAGCCCCAGCCATGAGACAAAGTCTCGTCTTAAACCTGAACTCATTTGGCAGTGTCCAAAGTGGTTGGGGAAAGGAGAGGTGGCCACGTGCACTGACAAGGAGTATGATTTGAATCTCAACTTCACCATTTGATGATTCTAAGATAAAAGAATGTGAATGTAAAGCCCTCATTAGAGCAGGATGTGGTGGCACAAGTCTGTGATCCCAGCAGTCTGGGTGCTTGAGGCAGAAGGTTCGCAAGTTTGAGTCCAGCCTAGGCAATTTGACGGCTGACAGAGAACCTGTCTTAAGATAAAAAACAAAAAAAAAGATCTGAGAATGTAGCTCAGAGTGAAAGTTCAATCCCCAGTACTGGGGGAGAGGGGATGTTAGGATTTGAGTTTGAGAAGATCTTCACCTTGCTCTGCCAAAACTGTGAGAGAAGTGGAGAGAGAGAGAAAGACACACACACACACACACACACACACACACACACACACACACACGCGGAGGGGGAGGGGGGAGGGGAGAAGCAGAGGGAAGAGGGAAAGAGAGAGAGAATGTGCTCTGCAAAGCAGCCCCCTCTCAGTCCTCACCTTGGCAATTTTCCTAGTTTCTAGGCAGCCTGACCAGGCAGACAGAACAATTTGGTCAATTCCATGGAGAGGCTACATCGTTTGAAATGCATTATTCTAATCAGCAGTTTCTGCAACAAAGCAACCTCAGTGAGTTAACACACCCCAAACTAACTTTGTTGGTAAACATCATCCACTGTTTTCTTACTAATTTACCTTGGCAACACCTTTCCATCATGCAATTATGTGGGCTTCCAGGCCCGTATTTACTCCCATCCCACACATACCTTATGTTACTTCATCTTCCACTACTTCACTGGAAGAAAGGACAGGCTTAGCTCCTATGGAATCTCAAGTAATCCGGGTTACCAGGCATGGTGGTACACGCCTGTAATCCCAGCACTGGAGAGGCTGAGGCAGGAGGATTGCTTGAGTTCTAGGCCAGCCTGGGTGACAATGTGAGTTCAAGGCCAGACTGAACTACATAGCAAAACAAAACCGTCTCAAAAAAAAGATCCAGTGGTGCTTTCTCTATATCTTCCTTTCCTTATGGTATTCCATTAACTATATCTTTCATAGGAAGCCCAGTTTGAGAAATAATTTTGTGGCTGTTTCAATAAATTGATACATTTTATAGAAAATTAACCAGATGTTTAAATTACGGGAACGATCATTTATTTCAGGTGTCCCGGACAGCGTCCTGGCTACCTTCACAATCCGAAGAGCATTATTGCCATCTGGTGGCAGCTACCTAAAATGCAGGCATACAGGCATTCATTCATTCATTCATTTTACGAACATCTACTGAGTGACAGGCAATTATTTTCCTGCCCATGGAGGATATACTGTTGAATCAGATGTAGATCTTTTTCCCAAAAAGTTTATGCAACCTTGGTGGGTAGCATTGGAGTGCTGCGTCAGGACACAGATCAACAGCCCATCATCTCTGGGGGACCCTGGAGGGCTTCCTTGAAGTGGAATCTACTGTGAGCCGTGAACAATGCACAGGCAGGAGCCCAGCCTATTAGGGGGGGTGAGGACATATAAGCGACATAACCCTGTCCTCAGTACACAGACCGTGCAGACCAGGAGGAAGCTGGGACCAGTAAGGGACAGGGGTTGGCTGGGTGTCCAGGTATGAGAGCAAATATTTCTGCTTCCTGTTGTTCTCTGGGGTGTGGAGAACTGAGCGCTGGTTAGAGTGGACACCACACTCCAGAGGGTCCGCAAGTGGGTAGAGCTGGGCGGGCATGGGCACCCCCAGAGTCTCCAGGAGCCTGGTGGCTCAGAGCAGCAAGATGAGAGTGGAACCCTCGTTCACAGCTCAGCCTCCTAAGGGACCATTGGAAAGACTGGTCCAAGGGGGTGGTTACAATTGAGTGGGCCAAAAATAGTCCAGGTTCTTGTGCACGACAAGGAAAGTCACTAAGCACACACCTAGTAAATAGCTACGTCTATTGAAGGTCCCAGGATGAGAGCAGCGGGAATAGGCAGAAGCGTGAAGTGAGAAAAAAGGGACCTGGGCTCCTAGTATCTAACAGGTCACTAACCGTGATCCTCAGGGCCTCCCTGTCTCTCTCACTGGTGTCAGTAATCTGCCACCTCAGGCACTGCGATCTCCTAAATCGAAACCGGGATAACCCTTAGGGTGGTAGGTATTGATGGTGGTGGGGGAGCGGCTCACATAACTTCCCGTCTCCGGCTGTACTAGTGGGAGAGGCTGGCCCTTCTTCCTCCCTGACCCTGGAACTGCCTACTGGCCATTAGCTTTGGGAGAGCCCTCAGCTGCCACCCTCCACCCTGCTCTAGCGGCTCGTGTCCTAGGCAGGAACATGCCCAGGACAGACCCCGACCTGGAATGCTACATGTTCACCTGGTGTGTTTCTTCCTGGGCTGACTCTATTTCCCAGCCTCCTTTGCAGTGAGGTGTAGCCACACATCTGAATCCAGGCTAGGGTGCACAGGAGGGGCCTGTGCGTCAAACTCTTTCTTGCCTCAGGCTCTTCTCTTTTCCCACAGGCGAGCTGACTGTGCCTGGCCCAGCAGGGGTGGCTGAGGTTTTAGGAGATAGTGAGATTGCAGGATGGAAGGAGGCTGAATCACTGAACCACCCTGTGGAAGTTGCCAATTGTCTTAGTTACTTTCTACGGCTCTGAGACAAAATACCTAAAAACTGCAACTTAGAGGAGGAGAGGTTTATTTTGGCTCCCAGTTTGCAGAGGTTTTAGTCCGTAGTCGGCTGGCTCCAAGGCAGGGCAGCATGGCAGAGGGGCGTGGCAGAGGACAGTTGCTCATGGCAACTGGTATTGTGGACAGAAAGCAGAGGGGGAGGGGAGGAGCTGAGGAGGGAGAGAATCCCTTCCAGGTCACACCCACAATGACCCACCTCTTCCGACCAGACCCCACCTCTTAACAGCAAATCAACTGTGAGCCTCTATAACCCAATCGCCTCCCCAAATCCTCCCTCTGATCACATGAGGGTTTCTTGTGGGCATCTAGACATACATTAGAACACCACTGAACCCTTGTGTTTGGACTGTGGTGGGAGGGAGTGTGGGATACATTTCTGCAGCACCAAGCCCTTGCGGTTGGGAGCTCCTTGCTGTAACACTGGTCTTTCTTCCTCACAGACTCAGTCCTTATTCCTGCATGGTCAATCTGGGGTGGAGACTGGGTCTTGCTACCCAGAGATGCCTTTCCTTGGAGGCAGCTGCTGTAAAAACTCCTGGTGGAGAGCCCATCTTCTGCTCTGTGACTTCTCATCCTTAGCCCTGTACCTGTGTCACAGTGTCCTCCTTACCCTGTGGTAGGATGTCCAGGCGATGACAACCTGCAGAATACCACTTGTGGCCTTGCTGTCAAGTGCTGTGGATTCTGAACTCAGCTTTCTAGGTATGCAGTCTGTCAGTGTCCTTGGTGTGTGGCCGCCCCAATGATGAGGAGTTCAAAAGTGACAGCACTGGCTTGCTGGGGATATAGCTCGGTGGTGCAGCGATGGCCTGGCAAGGGTGAGGTCATGAGTTCGATTCCCAATACTAAGAAAAAAACAGCAGTAGGCACTAGCTTGATGAACCCTCCCAAATTTGCCCCCATCTGATGATGACTCTGCGGAGTCGCATGCAGAACCACTTCTCGTTGTCCACAAGTGGCCATGTTCAGCCATGAGCAGCGCCACGAGAGATTCGATGACAATTTAGAAAGTGTTGACATCTGACAAGCTGAGATCACGGTGATATAAACTGCGGGCTGAAATGTGAAGGAGATGGGATGGGCCGCTTCTGGTTCATGACATCAAGGGCAGTTGCAGTTGACACCATTGTCTCCTGCCTTGTGCTGATGCATAAGTCAGGATCTGAAAGGCAGCATCACTTTGGATCCCCTGCCGTGTGATGGAGGCAAATGAGTGGTGCTGATGTGCGGGTTTTAGGTTATCATCAGATGAACTCTGTGTTGATTTTAATCATGAAACCGGATGGGATACAGTTGGCCTCGGTGCATCATGTTTCTCCTTTCCCCTCTTTGGAAGGAAGTTGTACATTTTCCACATGACCCTTGGCTCTTAGGTGCTCTGACCCTGCTTCTGTCTCCCGAATCAGCCAGTCCTATGCTGTCCTTGCCCAGTGCTGCCAGCTGTGCCAGTCCTTGTTTCAGGTGCACCCAGCAGAGTCCTTGCTCTTAGAACAAACTCAATGAGTAGTTGTTGAATGAATGAGTGAATGAATGAGAGCCTATGAGGCTAATTGCAATCTATGGAACTGAGATTGGGCAGTGGATGAGAGGATGCCTCTCTAGACACAAGTGCTATGAGATCAGACACCTATCTTGTTTGCCACAGCAGTGTATCCACCACCTGGAAGAGGATCTGACATTGAGTCGACAGCAGTGCTTTGGCCAAACCAGTGGGACAAAGTGGGATGAATGAGCAAAGCGAGTAGTGGTCAGAGCTGATACTCAGTAGGTGAAACCAACAGGGCATGGAGACTGATATGCAGGTGGGGCTGAGAGAGAAGCAACAGTCAAGGATGAGCCCAAGTCTGCTGCCTGGGGTCCAGTGGAAGGAGGTAGAATTTACTGAGATAGAGAAGGGGGAAAGAGGTTAATGGGGAAAGGAAGGTGTGATAATGAATCAGGTTTCAGGGATGCCGAGTACGGGAGATCATCAGGGGCAGCCCAGTGGGTAGCTGAAGATACTGGTCTGAGACTCAGGAGCGGGAACTGGGCTGGAGAGAATAAATCAAGAAGTGCTCGGCCTGCAGGTGTTAATGGAAGCCATGCAAAAGGACGTGATTGAGATGAAACAGGCGGTGTGGCTGTACAGTGATATATAAAATATGGTCCCTGCCCTCACAACCAACACAAAATCAAGATCTGACATAGACCTTAAAGCTGTTTATGCACCCATCCACATCTCCATAGCAACCCTGAAGTGAGGAGAGAGCTCTGCCCTTATCACAGGCAGGGAAAGCGTGCAGATGGCTGCTGTCTCTCATGAGTCTCCAATGCAAGGGACACTCTCGCTTCAGATGGTGGCACCTGGGAATTCTACTCCCCTAGCAGCCCCGTAACTTCCCGACCTCTCAGCCACAGCTCCCAGAGGTTGGGCTGGGTGAATCAGCCTTTTCTAGGCCTCCCTCTCTCTAGTTCTATCCCTCCACACACACCAGTCCAAAGCCAGTGTGTGGCCGGGGATATAGCTCAACAGCACAGCACCTGCCTGGCAAGCACAAGGTCCTGAGTTTGATTCCTGGTACCAAACAAACCAACCAAAGCCAATGTGGGGGTAGCTGTCATGACCAAATTGCTACACCCAAAGATGCATCAGTATCCTGTCACTTGGCCCATGTGGAACATTCACTGCCCTGTCCCTCTGGTGGTTGTGGGGAAAATGCTCACGGAGAGCATGTAGCAAGCACCTATTGTGCGTCAGAGCTCTTCCCTGCAGCCTACACCAAGTGTCTCATTTCCCCCACAACCCTTTGCAATGTGAACAACAGGTTTGGTGAGTTAAGTTGTTTTCTAAGGCCATGTGAGCTGGAAAGCTGGAGCAGCAGGATTCGAACCTGGGACACTTGCAAACACAAAGCTACCTTAAGCAATGAAGTGAGCCCCTCTGCCAGTTCTGCACCCTTGTCTTCCTGCATCCTTCATTGGGGTCCTCTCTGCTCCTGCCTGCAACGCTGAGCTCCTGGGTGTTCTTTCCGTGGCTCATTTTCCAGTGTTCAGTGTTATCACACAGCTTCAACACAGCCACACACAAATGGTTCTGGGAAAAGAGTACTCCCCTCCCTCAGGTTTTTCTTCCTGACCTTTATAGATCTGGCCATGTCCTGTGCCTCTTTCCCTGTGTGGCCACCAGGGGCCTTGTGCTCAGCATGCAAAAGCTGAAACCTCAGTCTTTCCCCTCCACATTCTGTTCCCTGAATTCTTGTGGTGCTGTAGGGCAGCATATTGGGCTCAGTCAATGAAACTGGACATTGAAGTTATCCTCAGCGTCTTCTTTTCAGCCTCACACTCAATCGGCAACCAAATATTATTGATTCTGCCAGTGACCCCGAGAGCCACCCCCCACCCTGCCCATTTCCATGTTTGCTGCCTCATTCTGGCCATTGTGTCCTACCTAGATCCTTGCCTGGCCTCCTTGTCTCAGGTGTAAACGGTCCAGTCTGCTTCCTGAGGGGTAGTGCTAAAAACGAACCTGATCATATTGCTACCTGATCTCACCCCTGCTGTAGCTTCCCCCAGTCTCCCCATAGAGTGTAAATCGCTTAGCCCGACGACCTACAACACCTTGTGTGACCTGGCTACGGGGTCTCTTACCATCCTTCCCGTTCACCTCCAGCTTCCCATGCCTTTGAGCAGGACCTTACTGTGCTGCTGTGTCTAAGCTCCCGCATCCTTTGCTTCCACCCTTTTACCAGCCTCCTGGCCTCTGATGTTTGCATAGCTTATGGTATCAAAGGGACTTAGTTGTTTTCAGTTTACTCCTTTATCCTGGAAGATGGGCCCCTTGTTGGCAAGACCTGGGTCTTATAGCTTGCAAATATACCAAGTGCCTACTCTTATGTAGTGTTTGTTGACTGATGAAAGAAAAGGCGAGTCCTCCTAACCTGATCTTATGTTCTCTAAAGCAGAACAGAGAATCTATTAGGTATTGGTGATGTTGAGGAGATTGGATCAAACTGGAATAGCTGAAGTTTTCAGCTTTCCACAAACCCTAGTATCTTCTGCAAGGGCATGGGGCAGATCACCAGCACATACCAGCCTTGTCTTCTGTCCCTGTGCAGCTCTGTGCCCGAGGGAGGCAAGCACGATAACAAACCTTATCACGACCTCAGACCAGTTCCTCGAGCTATGAATATGCTCAGCAAAGATTTGACCTTAGATTGAGTAGTGGAAAAGACATGGGTTTAAAGCCAGAAGATTGGGGCTGGAATGTACTGTATGTCTGATTTCAGATGGTCGTGGGACAGTGAGGTTGAAGACAATTGGATTCCAGGAATGAAAAATGTGCTCACCTCCTCCGAGGGGTGCTCTGGGGTGGGAAAAAGGTAACAAGTCAAAGGTCCTTGTCCTCACACAGTGCTGAAGACATATTGTTGTCCCTTTGCTCAGTTGCCGCGTGGCAATGTGAATGTGCCCAGTGACACCTCTTGTGGTCTAAGCCTCACTGCTGAGCAGCTGGAAACCTTCCCCTGAGAGCAAGGCCCAGCTTAGACATCTGTACAGGCAGTGTTTAAACACAGGAACATGGAGGAAATGCCACAGAATTTATGGAGTGAGAGCTTTAAAAAGAAACATAGGCCTTAAGTCAAAACAGTTGACTCAACTCTGGGGAGATGTCTGCCTGGAGAAAAAGATAGGCTCGGAGTGTGTGGAGACAGAGAGAGAAGTTCTGTGGGGTGCCTACCACACGGGCTCAGGGCAGAGAGCCACATCACCTGGGCTCAGGGAGCCTCTCCCAGCATCTTTGACACACAAACCTTTGGGTCGGGGTGTCCCACTTCTAAGAACTCCCTGAAGCTGGGAAAATGTGGAAGCAAGCTGAGTGTTTATCCGAGAAGGATGGGCGGAATGCATTACAGCTCGTCTGTAGAGTGGGGTCAGGAGTAGCTGCGTGGCTTGGCATTTAGGTACAGGCATGGCAAGGTATTCATGACACAGGAAGTATAAAAAGCCCAGTTGCAGAATGGCCTGCCTATGATCTTACTGCCACAAACACTAAACATATACATATACATGCTCACATATACATAGGAAGGGTATGGGGAGGGGTACATTAATTTGTTAGCAGTCTGTGGGAGTTGGGATATTGAATAGTTACTGTTCAGCTCGGGAGAGTTGATTATTTTTAGTAGACATATTATTAAAAGAAAAATATCCAGAACATAGTAAAAGGCCAAATGTTTAACTGTGGTATCGTGGCAACAGTCTGCCCTTCATCCTGGAAAAATCCCAGCCATAGTGTCCCTGCACTGAGTCATGGATAGCAAAATTGTAATACGTTGTTAATCAAGTCACTTTCCCAGTAAGAATCCTTCAGATCGCTCGTGTCTGACCCTTCCCTTTCATCCTGGCTAAGGTGCCATCCACAGTTCTCAGAGTATTATCTCTGCTCTGCAACTCCTTTTTTTTTTTTTTTTTTGCGGCACCGGGGATCGAACTCAGGACCCTGCGCTTGCTAGGCAAGTGCTTATTCCACTGAGCTATACCCCCAGCCCCCCTCTGCTCTGCAACTGACATAGAAAGGGCGTGGGCATCTCTCCAACGTGCCTCTGGTTTCTCCAAATCTCACAACACCTAGGAAGGGCTCCTGGGATGTTAGAGAAAGGATCCTGTGAGCTCAGTGCTCCTAGAAGGGTGAGCAACCCTCAAAGCCAAGTGTCTCTGGCCCAACTACCAGCATTTTAAAGCATCTATGTAACAGGGTGGGTCCTGGGCTGGGGGTGGCTGCCAAGCCCATAAGGCGGTATAGGAGCATCACGTCCACCTAGAGCCAGAGCAGCACAGCAACGATGGATCTCATACCAGCTGCCTGCTCTTTCTGGATTGCTGTTTCCTCCTTTATAAATAGTTTGCCTGGTCAACATTTCTCAAAGCGCATTATGGGGTATGTCGGTAAGCAACCCCAAAGAGGGACACTGTGGCCAAAGGCACTTGGGGAACGCTGCTCTTATGTCCCAATCTCAGATGTCTCCAACAGATCTCAGCAGGTTCCAGTCTCTGAGAAGTCATAGAGGAAGTAATTTTGCAGACTGATATCTACACCAGCCCATCTCACATTTATTTCATCTTGGAATCTTTAAAAAATTTTTCTGAGCAAATGTTGGATCCATGCACTGAATTAAGTCACAGCCAATGTCACCCACTGAACCCATGGCTGAAGTCAATGCATTTGCTGTCACCTATCCATGGTGGCTTCTTGGGCCAAAGGCCAAGAACATGGAGCCTTGTGGAGATGGAGACAGAGGACAGTTCCGGGAGTGAGAACACACAGATCCGTGAAGACCCTAGTGCCAGGGCTCATCAGGTGGGACCCAGAGGTGGGGAAATCCACAAAGATGGCTGCAGCCACAGACACCTCGGTGCAGACGAGGTCCTGAGTTGGAGACAGAGGAAGAATGGTCTGAAAGCAAGGAAACTTAGTCCCTGTGTGGTCCCTGTCTTATTTATGGATGTAGCTCATCTAGTCCTCTGCATTTCTGAGCTGCATTTATGTGGATGACTTCCAGGCTTGAATACAACCTTCTGATGAAGAGAACGGGCTTCAGAGTCACAGCACACTGCCTCAGTGTCTTCTTCTGTAAAATGGGGCTAATCCACGAGCTTTGCCTCTTAGACTTGCTCATGTAGATTGGATGAATTGGCACACATGCAGGCTCACAAAACAGCACCTAGGTGTTTCCCCCAAAATGAGACCGAGCTGGAAAATATTCAGCCTTAAAAACTAGAGATGACGACCTTCTGCCTGTCCCTGCCTCACCTGCCTTACAGAGCAGCCACCGAGCAAGAGAGCAGTGACAGCAGGTACCAGTCCCACTGCACTGCTACAACGCGGGAAGTTTTTCCCACAACACAGCCTTCATCTCTGCCGCCTTCTTTGCCCGAGGTTTTGCTGATGGTGCTGTACAGGAGGAGTGACTCCCTGACAAGCCCCAGCTGAAAGCCGTCCTTTCGGACAGCCTTCTGGTGCCACATCCTCTTAGTGACATCAGAGCTCGTCCTCGTTACCAGCACCCAGCTTTTCTCTACTAGCAGTTACTGCTTTATTTGTCTTCCTGTTTATTGTCTGTCTCTCTCCAAAGAAAATTCTCCCAGATCTGGGACCAACACTGTGTGTAAACACAGCACAGAGTCTGGCCCGCTCCCATGTGAGATGAGAGGATGAATGTCATATGAATGGCCCCTCTCGGGTCCACCTTTCCCGTTACTCAAGGTGTAATGCACAGAGTAATAAGCAAAAGAAAAAAAAAGATTCGGTCTACTTTAGTCAGAGCTCAGACAAAGAACTCTTAAGAAACCCTCTTATTCATCATGGGAGTATCAAGCAGAGACCAGATCTGTGGCTACCCAGCCAGCTGGACACCAAGGACACCTCCCAGCCACCAAGATCATTAGACCCAGCAGCTAAGGCACTTTGAGGGACATTAAGGATATTCTAGGATATTAAGAATCTTCTTGCCCATATCTTAATTATAAATTTTGGGAAGCGTGCACATGTATATCTTGGAGTAGGGTCTTTCTTTGAAGGCTACTTTTCAGCATGGCTATCTATCAGCACGGCATAGCTATTCCGGTTGTTAGCCAATATGGGGCCTGTCTGTCTGCTTTTGTTTCCCAGGGAAGTTAACATAAATGTTTATTGACAGCACAGTCATCGAGAAAATAAAGTCGCTGATTCATTGCCTTGCCCTGAAACCCTTTGTGTTTCCCTCCTCTTCCTTCCTCTTTCTAAAGTCGCTCTCTGAGAAAGAGCACATTTTGGGGGCCCACTTGTGGTGATGTGCTCTTAGCTGTCTATTTCTTCCTCCTCCACTGGGGCTCTAGTTGGAGCAGGGACATCATCCACCCTCTTGCGTTTGGGGAACCACACCTCTGGGGTCTCAGAGGAGCCATGGAAGTCTTGGGGTTTCTCAAACTGGAAGTGAATGGTCTCATGGTGACGGTGGCCCTGTCTGTGACTCTGGTGGCCCTCCTGAAATGGTAAGTGCAACCAGCCGCAGGCACTGTGACCTGGGCAGAAATGTGAGCTGTGGTGCTTTCCCAGTGCCAGGGTGTGTGTGCGGGAGTGTGTTTTTCTTCTTTTCTAATCTAGAGGGAGTTGAGTATTAACACAACTTCAGAATTAAAAGCAAACAGCCAGGTTAATCTTTTGCTAAAATGCATGAGATTGAAGTGTCAGGAAATGCTGGTGATTCAGTGACTGAGAACGCTACATATAATTAAGTTTGAAAGAGGTAGAAAAAGAAGAAAATTGGAAAGGCATTAGGTTTGGGTAGAAGTATTTCCTCATACCCTATCATATCGTCTCACCTCATTTTTCTAAGATCCTCTCTCCACATTGGATTTACAGCACAGGCGGCCTTTTGGTTCATATTACATTAAAAACAGAAAAGATGTATGAGCCATTCGGCAGTCACGGGCCACTTCATGGGAAGTCATCGACAGGGATTTCTGCAGGTTTAAGGACAAAGTGGTAGAACTAATTTCCTAAAATCTGATAGACGGGAATGGATTCCAGCGAGCACAGTGCGTGAAGCTTACACGGAGTTTGAGACCTTAAGAAAAAAGCTCAAACTTGGACTACAAGTTGCTCCCCTGTGGTTTTGTTAATTCAACAGCAGATTTTCTTAAGCCTGGCTCTGCGATGCCTGTAGATGGAGGACCTCACAATGTGGTGCGTGTGTGTATATCCACCCTGTCCCTTGCACTGAGTAGTTACCCACGCAATCAAAAGCACCTGGATTTAGGTGGCTCTGGATTTTGGGGGGAAAGTGGAAAAAGTAATGGAGTTGGAACAGAATTTCAATTTATGTTTCCAGTGGTAATAAAGCCTCCTGTAGATTAATAACTGGGAAAGCACTTTGAAAAGCATCAAGCATTATGCAAATGTGAGGTATTATTCTTTTGGAATTTGCATAGCTGAGAGTGGAATTCACGTTTGATGTTCTATGATGATGAAATTACTTCTTGGAAATTGGCTCTGAAACCCGGCTTCAGTCCCAGTGCTGTTTTGCTTCTTTAACTGGTTTAATTATCTTTTGAACTTTTCTATCTCAGTGTGGCTTGTCTGGCACTGAAAGCAGCCGCGTGTAAAACCGAGCACGAACAGTAGCCCCCGCCACCCCCTCCAGGTGTCCATCTCTACCTCTTTCTGTACTCGGCAAAGCCCAAAGCACAGCACCTGACATGCAGAGGGTGCATAGTAAATGCCAGCTATTGTCCTTAACTGTCACCTCTGCAACCCCAAGGAAGAGGAAGATAGGTCCTGGGCTTGAGGTGCAGCTCAGCGGTAGAATGTGTGCTTAGCCTGTATGAAGCCAGGCTAAGCTTCATACAGGCTTATGAAGCCTGTATGAAGCCATCCCCAGCACAAAATGAAGGGAGGCAGCCAGGCAGGCAGGCAGGCAGGCAGGAAGGAAGGAAGGAAGGAAGGAAGGAAGGAAAGAAGGAAAGAAGGAAAGAAGGAAAGAAGGAAAGAAGGAAGGAAGGAAAGGAGGAAGGACCAAATCTTTAGGGATTTAGGTTTATAGATTTATTTTTAACTTCTTGCTAATATACTTATTCATATTACTTTCTCATCATTAGCCTCTCATCATGGTCTTCAAAGCATATCCATCTGAGCCTCCTGGGATATCACAGCATCAATGTTTGCACTGTACACTTTCCTATAATTTTGCTTCTGTCTTACTGAGTCCTTTTCATTTCTGTGTTCTAAACTCCCAGCTCTGTGCCTGACATGCAGAATGGCCTCAATAAATGTTTGATGAGTGAATGAGTGAATTGCACACATTAACGTTGCTCGGATGGCAGAAAGGGGCCTGCGTCCTGACTGATAAGCTGCTGTCACTGGGTGTTTACAACTGGCTTGTGGCAGAGACTCAGGGACGTGGCCTCTCCAGCGAGGCAGCTGCGTGAGTGTGTGTAATCTGTTCCTGGGGCCATATTCATAGCCAGGTTCAAAGACACAGAGATTAAGATAGAGGCACGAAGCACAGGTGGTGAATAGGAAGTGAGCGCCCGACGCTATTTGTTATCACAAAGATATTTACTGACCTGTTAATGTGTGCCTGGCGCAGCGGGAGGCCCTGGCACAAGGTCAGGGAACAGGAGATGAGGGTCAGATGCCCAGGCAGGGGGAGATCCGGAGCCCCCGGGAGGAGCTCAGTCTGGAGAGGCTCCTGAGAAGCAGGTGGGGCTGCAGGAGAGCATGGCCATGGCCATGGCCCCGGCCTCAGCCACTACTGGATGTGATGTCCTTGGGTCCCTCCCTGGATCCAGTGCAAAGGTCGCCATCCTTGGGCTCCAGACGCTCCTGTTCCAGGCCAGACTCCAGGCGGCAGCCGAGCAGCAGCTCCCAGCTTGGACTCTGCAAGGCCTCCCTAGGGCTGTCTCCCAGAGGTGGAAGAGACAGTGAGCTTTGGCTCCAGCCAGAGGCTTCTTTGCTTCTCAGCCGAGGAATCTGGAGGTGGAAAGGCTTCTGCCACCTCCTGCCCTGGGAGAAATTGTGCAGGGAGAAGGATTCTAAAAGTCCAATATACTAGTCTTTATTTGGAGAGTTACACCTGCCCTGGGCCAGGGGAGGTTGCTGTGGGGCTCCTAAATACTGAGCAGGTAGAGTCCTCAGGGATTTCAAGTTTGCTTCCAGTCCCTCAACCTATTGTCTCTTTAAAGAAGAGACGAGAGCTCCTTTCTCATTACAATCCCGGAACCTCGAAGTCCAGGGCCTCTGCACTTGGCTGATGGAGTCGAGCTAGGAAGGCCATGTTTATCAGCTCCTTCCCAGGCCTGCAGCCTGACCCGGCTCTGCCTGTGGCTCTGCACCCCTCTCTGTCACTCACGTCCTGTGTGGTGGATAAATGGACCTGTGTATGATGCAGTGGCTGACGTATCCCTGCACCGAGCCGGTCTCCTTACTTGGAAACAGTGTTCCTCTGCATTTTCCTCCAATTCTAAACCCAGGGCTTTTCTTCAGGGAGCCATTTCCTGTTTCCCAGAGGCACCCAAAAGTCTCTCCACTGCTTTTATCAGATCTCTCTTCCTGTGCCCTCACAATGCCGGGAACTAGTTGGCCCCTGATGAATGCTGGCTGAAGGCTCCTGCTAGTCCCTAATTTGTCCCAGGCCTCCCTTCCTCATGCCTTCTGTGGGGCTTCTCCTTCTGTACAAACCCTAATTCTCTGGCAACTACTCACCCCTCGCCTGAAGCTTGCTGTCTGCCTTTGTAATTGTCACGGATAGGCTGATCTGGTGTCCCTGCTCCCCTTGTAGAGTGGAGACCATGGCATGGTTTACTTTTTTTTTTTTTTGGGTACCAGGAATTGAACTCACAACCTCGTGCTTGCCAGGCAGGCCCTGTGCCTCTGAACTATAACCCCGGTCCCCATGGCATGGTTTAATAACCACTTCTTAATTGCTAAGTGATGCATGAATTTGGAAAGAAGACAAAGTAAGCTCCTTCCACTTAAAAAGTGACCATTACAAGCGAGGTGAGGTATATTTGATAGTTTCCCCAGTCTGCTGTGGATGCCATTTTTCAGGGATGATCACTGAGATGGACTGAGGTTGGAGAGGGACTTGCAGATGGAGACCAGGTTAGCTAAAAGGTCATGTAGCATATGATAAATGGTGAACATCCTACATAAAACATTTTAAAAACTCATCTTTTAGCTGGGGTTATAGCTCAGTGGTCAAGCCCTTACCTACCTTGCATGAGGCTTTAGGTTCGAATCTTAGCACTCGGAAAAAAAAGGCAACGCTCCCCCCATTGTTCTGTATAAAAGGGTTTGAAATTCTTATTCCAAGAAAGGAGTTGCAGAAGTTGACTATTGCTTACAGCCACCTAAAGTACTTGTGTGTTTACACTTTCAAGTAATGCCTGAGATCTGCCAGCAGGATTCCTGCCGGGAGGAAAAAGCTCTCTTTATTCTTTAAGAAGGAGTGGTAGGAAATAGCCCAAATATTAGGAGAGGGGTTCTTTCAGAGGCGGAGTTATGGGTTATTTCTTTTTTCAGTCTCTCTGCATCTTTTATATTTCTTTAGTGTGAGTATTTAGCAAAAGGAAGAACAATTTGACACGTAGGAGTGGTAAATTGCTCCTTTCTGGTGGTGGGAGGAACGCAGGGTCCGTGCTGTGGGGACGGGGGCCTTGGAGGCTGGTTTCTGGCCACGGGATAGAACATCTGGAGCTGATGCGGGTCGCAGGGACACCTCCCAGCTGATGAAGTGTTGAGAGAGGCAGCTACCCCACCTGCACAGCCTGGTGGGCGTGGGCGGGGCCGAGAAGTGGTCTCCCTGTTGTCCTTCAGATTCCAAATGTCCCCCAGCATCTCCAGTGTATGGAAGCTTTTTGGGTCAAGGAGTGTTGTGTTCATCCAAGAAGTCCAGAGCTTTGTGTGCCAGTAGGCGGTGGGGACAGGCTGGACATGGTCACTGGGGGTGTGACCTGGTGTATTCTTGTCCCCTGCTCCTTCCCTTGCTGTCTGCTCCTCCCCTGGTTCCATGCAGCAGCCAGATTTTCTGTGCTGGGCCCTGCCATCATACCATTTCTGCCTTGATGACAGCCGACCACTGATGAAAGCCATGAGCCGATATAACCCTCTCCCGCTTTAAGTTTCAGGGGCTGAGTATTTTGTCCCTGTCCTGGGAAGGTAGCTCAGGCTCTGGGGTGGGGGTTGGAAGGGCTTTAATGCCATCCTGTGCTCAGAGCTCAGCGGCCCAGACCTAGAGGTACAAATCAGCTTGACATTAAAACAGGGGCCAGAATGACAGAGTGTTCTGATCCAATCTTCTCCTAGGATCAGTTTACATTAAAATATGAACTGGGCACAGTGGCACATGCCTATAATTCCAGCTCTGAGGAAGGCAGAGGCAGGAAGACCACAAATTCAAGTCCTGCCTGGGCAATTTAAGAAGATTTTGTCTCAAAATAAAAATAAAAAGATTTGGGGGTAAACTCGGTAGTAGACTGCTCTGGGATTCAACCCCTGGTACTGCGTACATATCAGAGTGGTTGGGGATTATTAAGACTACTGGGAAAGCCTGCTGCTGTACCTTGAAGTTTTTCCTCAGAAGAGAGCTGGCTTTATGCATGGGAGAATTCGATTCCAAAGCGAGAGCCCCCTCTACTCCCAGATCATATTTAAAGAAACCACTGAGGTGGAACATGGGCTCCAGGATGAGAAATCTTAAGCTCGTCAGAGAGACAAGCTGTATGGGTACAGTCAGCCCTCCACCCCTGAACAGTCCATGCCTGGAGTCAGTCAGCCGCGGACTGATATATTTGAAAAAGATCCTAGAAAGCTCTGAAAAGCAAAGCTGGAGTTTCCCCCTGGCTGGACATTACACTGAATGCAGTGGAAGGAGTGACGTGGGGACATCTGCTGCCATGTCCTTCTGCCACGCCGCAGCTTGGCCTTGTCCAGGTCTCACATGAGCACTGCTTGCCTGTCCCGCGGTGACTAGTGCTGGGGGCTGCGGGGCACCTGTCTGCCCTGAGACCTTGTCTGTGTCCTTACCTCCTAAGCAATACTGTATAACGACTTCTCACATAGCATTTCCACTGTGTTGGGTATTATAAGTAGCCTAGCTATGATTTAAAACACACAGGAAGATATGCGAGCGACATGCAAACACCGTACCCATTTGTGTAAGGGACCTGAGCATCCTCAGATTTTGGTGTCCTGGGGGCTCTGGAACCAATGCCCAATGGGTTCCAAGGGGTGAGACTGTGTACCCTGGTACAACCAGAGGTGGCCAGACCAGGTGTCCCACCTCAGAATGTGTGTATTTGCACACTGATGACCAGTTGAATTTTTTTTTTTCAGTACTGGGAATTGAACTCAGGACCTTGTGTTTGCCAGGCAGATGCTCATTCCATTGAGCTATATCCCCAGCCCCACTGCTGACCAGTTGGGCATTCGTTTTGCACATTCTATTCCTAAACATGGGAAACTGGGCCCCAGGCAGGCCTTTCTTGGAGATTCACAGTGCATGAAGGGCAGCAAGAAGCTCTGAAGTAAAGGGTTCTGTGATCTTTATTAACCTAGTATCCCCATGAATCTTTATAAAGTGATGCTGCATACAGTCAGGGCAGAAGGGCAACAAGACCAGCTGGAGGCCTCTCTCAAAAGGTTGGGAGCCAGGCGTGGTGGTGCATGCCTGAGATCCCAGCGCTTGGAGGCCGAAGTAGGAGGGTTCTGCAAGTTCGAGGCCAGTGTGAGTTTCATAGTGAGTTCCAGGTCAGTCTGAGTGATATAGCAAGATTCTACCTCAACAAAACAAAATGAAACAATAAATAATAAAAGGGGGAGGTAATTGGTGTGACTGGTGTGATGACAAACCCCCTGGTTTGTCAGAAATAGAGGAACTGAAAAACAGAGGGATAATGAGAAACTGAGGCAGGAGGATCTCAAGTTTAAGCCCAGCCTGTGTTACCTTGTAACTTAGTACAACCCTGTGTCAAAATTTTAAAATAAAGAGGGGGATGTAGCACAGTGTATGCTGGGTTCAATTCCAATACCACAAAAACAAACAGAACCAGAAGAACACAAACAGTGCCAATTATCCCTTTCCAGACCCTGAGTTTCCAGGGCCCGACGTCTTGTTTTCTTCAGGAAGTGGAGAATAGCGGCCAGAGGCAAAAGCAGAGCAGATGTAGACGCAGTGAAAAAGAGAGCTCACAGCTGTCTGGCCAGGTGCAGGGAGCGCCCTCAAATCCCTCAGGAAAGCCACAGAAGCAGCTGACGGCTGATGTGGCGGTTGTCATGGGCATAGATCAGGATCGATAGATTCTGAGTTTGTTGATGAAGATCCGTGGGTGGATCTTCACCAGCACTGGCTGCAAGTTGTGTATGACACAAGTGGCCCACAAACAGTTGCTCCTCCTCTCCCCTGGGCATCCAAATCATTCTTAGTGGCAGGAACTGGGGCTGCCAGGCCGTCCTGGGAGGCAGGAAGTATTTTGTGATGTGGCGACCAGGGATCACAGTGCAGCTTCAGGCCTTGCTCTAGCTGCCCCCCCATTTCCAGCCCGGCCGTTTGCCTCTGGGTCACCAGCCAGTCCGAGTGACCTTGGGAAACAATACGTCCTGGAGCTCCGGGAAGAAGGGTTGTGCACAGGAGAAGGGGGAGAAGATTCTCGGTGGCATCAGAATTTGTAACACTGGGTGGAGCAAAACATGAAGAGCGTGAAAAACAGACACAGTTTAGAAAAACATTTTAAAGGCCATATAATTCACAGTGCCTCTGAGCACCTGGAAGAATGACGCATACTCTTTCCCCCTTTTTAATTTTTTTATGTATTTTTGCCTAAGATGCCAGGGATACTTTGGTTTAATAACTCAGCGATGAGTTTGCAGATAAATTCAGCCTCCATATGAAAACTAGGTCTGTACTTCCTCCAGGACCACTTCCACAGAATATCATTTTTTTTGTTTTCTCTCTTTTAAATAGTTACACACAATCTCCCTGTCCTTCTCCTCACTTTATTGATTTTCCAGAACGAGAGTACGAGGTGTGACTGTAAAGTAACGTGACTGATGATTTTAGCATACGCATCAGAACTCATGCAGCCAAATGTGTTTTGTGACCTTCAAAGGTGTCTTCCTGATCGGCTGGGCCTTCCTTTGGACCAGCCACAATCAGACACTCATGCCTGGGACTTTCTGTAGGGGATGCTGAGTGTCTGCCTGTGGTCTCCTGAGAGCCATGAAGGCCTCAAAGCTTTGTGGAGGATGGATTGATTGTTATTGCTGTTGTTGTTTGTTTATTTGGTTTTTCTTTTTTTCATCTTTTTGAGACAGGGTCTCACTAGGCAGTTCAGGCTGGCCTTGAGCTCACTTTGTAGCCCAGGTTTGTCTCGAACTCCCAACGATCCTCTTGCCTCAGCCTCCCAAGTGCTGGAATTATAGGCAGGCACCACCATACCTGGCTGTTTGTTTGTTTGCTTGTTTGTTTGAGACAGGGTCTCACTATGTAGTTCAGACTGGTATTGAATTCACTATGTAGCCCAGGCTGGCCTTGAACTTGTGGGAACCTTCCTGCCTCAGCTTCTCGAGTGCTGGGATTATAGGTGTATACTACTATGCCTGGTTGAGAATAGACTGACTTTTAAAAACAGCCCAAATGTTGACAAACAGGTGAATAAACTGGGTGATATTATTTGCAGTCTAAAATTAAATGTAATTATACAACAATAAGGCAAAGCCTGATATGGTGGTACATAACTGTAATCCCAGCACTTGGGAAGCTGAGGCAGGAGGCTCGTCATGAGTTTAAGGCCAGTTTTAGGTACATAGTGAGTTCAAGTTCGGCCTGAACTACGAGTGAGACCCTGGCTCAAAAAACCAATGAATAAATAAAAAATAAAACAGTACGGTATGCAGTGATTTACTCCAGATGCCAGTGAACCCTTTCTGGAAGCCCATGAATTCTGATAAAGGAGAGTGCTCATTGGGTATATGACTTTTTTTTTCTTTTAAGTAACTGGTAATGCCACTCTCACTAGTTTTGGTTATACCTTTGCTCAGCTAACAAGGAATTAGGCTGTAGCATCTATTCTCTGGGCAGAAGTGAAGGAACAATTTTGTTTGAGCTGAGCATGGTAGCACATGCCTATAATCCAAGCATTCTGGGAGGCTGAGGCAGGAGGATCACAAGTTTGAGCCCAGCCTGGGCAATTTGATTTATCAAGATATTATTTCAAAAAATTTTTCGAAAGGGCTTGGGTTGTAGCTCAGTATGAAGATCTAGAGTTCACTCCCCAATATTATAAAAAAAGGAAAAATAAAAGAATCTCATCTGTTGCACAAACAAAGCAACCCATCAGACTTACATCTATGCTGTCCAGAGCTGCTTGTGCACAGGCTTGGTGCTTCTTTCCTTGGAAGAAGGTTCCCGTCCCCCAAATACAGCTACTGAATGACCCATTCTCCCACCCCAGATGCCATCAGAACAGACCTCATCGGCTACCGAGTCCCACTCCGGGGCCCTGCTGTCCTCATGGGGACTCACCTCACTGGCAGGGGTGAGGGGCAGCTGACGTGGGGATGAGATGGGGCAGAGAAAAGATGTTGGCAGGTGCTCACACTTGTCATTGGGTCACTTTGTTCCTGGTTTGTCAGAACCAAGCAGAGTTGCGCAACTTCCTGGTGGTGGGTGGGGGGCCTGTTGCCCTTCCGGCAGTTCTCTGGAAACCCTTGGCTTTCTCTGCATCTGTAGCCTCAGTGCAGAGTCTGGTACCAGGCCAGAGTCCCACCAAGCCACACGGAGGGACTGCCCTCTGCCTCCTGGATGTCCTTGCAATGCTGTGCGTCTGAGGTATCACCTTAGTCCACAGCCAGTTCCTAAACACAGTCCCAGAAAGGGGTTGCCCCCATTTTTTCATCTAAAAATCTACAAAAACAGTCTTAGAGAAAATCACCCCACAACCTAACTTCTACAAATTTTCACTTCCACCAAAACCCGGTCCCCAGAGCTCTGCTCACAGACACCCAGGGGAGGGGGCTTCTGCACACCCAAACCAGCAGCTGCTTGCACAGGCAAATGGAAAGTGCCTAGAACCTTCCCATCTGTCCTTCCCTACGCCACACACAGGGACTGCAAGCAGCAGTCCCTGCCTGACTGGATCCTCTGTCCGTTTCACTCTGGTGAAACAGTCTTGGTTTCACTACCCACTGACCTTCCTTCAAAAGCTTGGCCTAATGTCACTCTTTCCTGAAGGTCTTGTCACCAGGCCAGTCCTCTGCAAGCCCTGCCTCCTCTCAGGTTTTTCTCTCCCCATGATGATCCCGGCAACTGACTGCACTATTTTCTTTTGCGCAGGGGTCCTGCCTTCCTTATCTGACTACACATGCCAGAGGCAGGGCCTGAGTCTTAACCCATTGAGTACCTCGTCCCATAGTAGCTGGCCAGTAACTACTAACAATCATGATTATGCCACAAATAACTAAGAAAGTGACACTGGTTCCGAACAATTGCTTTTACAGAGTGTGTGTACATGGGATGCATACCTGTACACGCAGGGGGTGGAAGATAAATCCCCCCTCAACTTGCACACTGAGGCACTGTGTTTCCAGCATTCAGCAGAACGTCATGAAGGAGGCTTATTGAAAAAGTATATAAATTACTTCTTAGTTCATACATTCGCTGAATCTTTGTTGTTTAATTCTTTTCTTTTCTTTTTGAGGCATGGTCTTGCTGTGCTGTTCAGGCTGGGCTTGAACTCACTACATTTCCCATGGTGGCCTTGAACTCACAGCAATCCTCCTGCCTCAGCCTCCCCAGGTGCTGGGATCATGGGTGTGTGCCACCATAGTCACCATTTCATTGAAAGCCAAAGGTTTCCTAAATTGTGTGCCAATCTACTTCATTGCTGGGCTGTGGATAACATTTCTATGTATTCAGGCATGTAAGGTGATTATCATATTGGACAGCAAGACTGCAGGAGAGAGGGATGGAAGGCAGGTCTCAGCCACTTAGCAGATACATGGTACACAGTGATGCATGCAGCAGTTGGGGTCTGAATGGGGTCTCCTGACACCAGTGGGTGTGGAGGGGATGAGATACCCAACCCCAGCAGAGAAGTAGCAAAGAACAGGCACTTCAGTCATGTTCGATTGAGCATCAGTCCTCACTGTTCAAAGGTCTGGAATCTCAACTCTTCACCAGCTGCCTCTGTTTACATTATTCCCCCCATGGGTCCTGTGTTCTATGGTCCCAACCACAGTGTATATTTAAGTGATGATTGATAGATTTCCCATCTTAATTATTCAAAGGGTAGCTGATTGGAAGCTCTGCCAATGAGAACTGATCAGTGAAATAACCAGCAGTAGCAGACTGAGTTATAATTCCACTGCAAAGCAGAACCTGACATTTTTGCTAACCTGCGCCCTCTTTGTGTCCATAAATGCACAGTTTACCTTAGGCTCCTTGTTGAAAATGGCTCACGCCAGAGCTCTTTCCTGCCTTCACAAATCAATAGGGGATGGGGCTCCCCAAAGCGGTGTAGCCCTAGTGCACCACAGGTGTTTAACCCTCTGTGCACGCAGGGGTGGCAAAGGGGGTGACCGCACTTCATGACCACAGGGCCTGCAGGGGGAGGAACAGGAAGCTTTAGGAGGAGCGTGGCATGGCAGAAACCAGCCAGGTCTCTAGAGTAGGGACAGATGCACTTCTCCTGCTGAGGAACCTGGGGAAGCCATCCATCCTGGCTAGTTTCCTCTTTGGTAAGGCAGGAATGATAGTGTCTGATTCTCAGCACGGGGAACGTGGTCCACCTTGCTGCCCAGAGAGTCCTGCTGGGCATCAACCTTGGCTCTGCCTTCCCCTCCCCTCCCCTGCCTTTCTCTCAGCCCACAGCCAACTACTCTGCAGCCTGGCAGGTCTCATCTCGTAAGTGTCCCTGAGTGTCCCCTGCTCTCTGTCTGTTCTCCTCCTGCTGTGCTTGAGGTCTCCAAGGGCATCCTTGGGCCGGAAACTGCCCCTCCCCATCTCCTGCCTCCTGTCTGTGCTGCTGAAACACAGCCAGGTTATAGACAGTGAGTTTACTGCTCATCTGCATTAAAGCCCCCAGGAAACCCAGGCTTCCCACACTGGCACAGGAGGCTGTCCTGACCCTGGTCCTGATGCCTCTGTGGCTGCACCCTGCCCCGCCCAGCCGGTTCTCGGCTCATCAGTTCCTTCTGTGGGCCACACCACCCACCTTTGATTCACTCCACTCAGTGCCTTCCCCTCCACCTGGCAGTGGCCACTCCAGGAACCTCTGGAGCATCCCTGGTTCTTCCCCCTGCACCTGCTTCCTTCCGTCTCCCTGCTCCCTGACATGCTTCCCCAGCAGAAGGTGGGTTCCCCAAGAGCCAGCCTGGGTCTCACTCAGCTGCCACCTCAGGGTTTCGCCCTGTGCCTGAGCATTCAATTCAATCCTCTCAAGTAATAAGAATCAATAATTTGCAGCTAAACTCAGTTAAACAGACAACACAGAGAACTCAGTGTGGCCCATGCTTGGTGTACATAGACTCCTTATTTTCTCTTCATCACTGTGGATATCATCACGGAAATTCCATACAGTTCTGCCTGTGCGCCACTGCATGCAGCTACCAGCCCTGCTCAGTATAGGAAGTGTGGTAAAAAAAAAAAAAAGACGACGAATGTGTAAATTACACATTTAAAAAACCATTACAGTAAGAGATGCATTGCCATTAATGCTCCTCAAAACACTCCTCCTCTCTTCAAACACACTTAGCCCATCGATCTTGCTGCTTTCTGAAGCAGTTCTGGAGTGCTCTTCCATGAGTGTCTTTAGTTGAGTTGTCGTAGCTGCTTCCCTGTCCTGAATGGGTTAAAAATATTTGTGGAAATTTCTGTCCAGGTGATATGTTCTCATCTACCTTTCTCACTGGATCTGGCTCTCTAGGCCTTAAGGCTCTCCCCCAAAGTTAAAAAGACCATGAAAGATAAAATGTTTTGAAAGTGACAAGAACAATGAGATAAATATGTTTGAAGCAAGGGGACATATTCTGAGGGGACTCACAGCAATGTGTCTTCTATTGTAATAAATTAAAACACATTTTGAAAGCATTCACCTTAATTTTTTTATCATACCTTGTATAACAAGACTTCAGTGAGTTGAGATCTGAATCTTGTTTTTTAGACAGAGTCTTGCTATGCAGTTCAGGCTAGCCTAGAACTCACTTTGTAGCCCATGGTGGCCTTGAACTAGCAGTGATCCTCCAGCCTCAGCTGCCTCAGTGCTGGAATTATAGGGATGGGTCTTGGTAACTAAGGAGTCTTAGATGCTGGAGGTGCTTACCAGCAGGGTGGTGGAGACAGAGACCAGCATGAGCAGGTTTCCAGGGTTTCAGAAACTAACCACCACTAGACAACCAACAAGGCCCTGGTTTTAACCTGAATTAATAATTTCCAGTCCTTCTCTTTCTTTAGTGCTTTGCAGTATTTGACTCTGGCACATTTAGTGTCTGTTGTGTCTGTCATAATGACGCAGACACTAGTTGTGTGGCAGGAGAAAAAAGGTTGTCCTCCATGGGTTATAATCCAGTGGCCCCATTTTATAGATGCAGAAATAGAGGTCCAGACAAGGTAAGTGGATGGACTTTATTAGTCACAGATTGGGCTGGAGGTACAGCTCAGTGGGCTAAGTGCTTGCCGCTAAGCACTAGGGCCCTGAGTTCGATCCCCGGTCCCAGAAAAAAAAAAAAAGGGAACGGATATTAGTCACAGATTGCTGCAATAATGCTGTGTAACAAATCACCCCAAATTGGTTGGCAGTTGACATTTGCTCTCCCCATGGTCTGGGGTTGGTTGGGATAGCGCTGTGCCGGGATGAGGGTAGGGCTCAGGTTGGCTCCACATGTCTATAACAGGGTCCAGCTGAAGAGGACCCTTGGAGGAACTTCTATTCCAATGACAGGTGACAGGAGCACAAGAAATGTAAGTGTCTTTGAGATTTCATCCCAGAAGTGCCCTAAGGTCACTTCTGCCCACATTTCATCAGCTAAGCAAGCCCATGCCCAAACCTGGCACTGTTGTGGGAAGAAGACTCCACCCATGCAGTGGGAGATGCTGACACACAGGGCACTGGTATAAGACTTTGATGCAGGGGAAGGTGAGGAATTGGGAACGACGATCTAATCTAGCAGTGCTCCAAGATCACATATCTGGCAAAAGAGAAAGAAGTCATGAATGAAATACAAAATCAAACAATAATAAAAAGAATAAACAAACAACAATTTAAAGCTAATGAGCCAGGGGTGGTGGCGCATGCCTGTAATCCCAGAGCTCAGGAGGCCGAGGCAAGAGGATTGTTGGGAGCTCAAAACCAACCTGGGCTACAAACTGAGCTCAAGGCCAGCCTGAACTGCAGAGCAAGATCCTGTCTCAAAAAGACAAAAAAAAAAAAAAAAAAAAGCTAACGGACACTTGAATTTTTATTGTAAATGCAAACAATACATCTGTGAAAAAAAGCAGACACTGGTGGTGAATTTGGTAGCCCAGGACTGGCACAGGGGTCACAGGGGCTCTTGGCTGTGGAGTGACCAGCGTGCACCAAGAGCTGCTATGGCAGGGTCCAGAACTCACCTGGAGCGGAGCATGGTCCTGGGCTGAGGCCAGCTGTGTGCCTCAGAATTTCTAGCCTAATACGTGATGGAAAGCAGGGACCACCTGATGGTGTTACTGGGACGTATTCTAAGAAGATCAAATAATTGCATGGGGGGCCCTAAGGAGTCAGCTCCAGTCTGGGAAAGCAAGGCTTGGGGGAGGCCCGACTGAAGTCCAGTGGACCAGAGGAGCCCTGCATGCAGAAGGCGCGGTGGGCTCACCCTGTCCTGAAATACAGCAACCAGGGGGCAACTGTGTAGATTGTGTGCTGTATTGTTTAGGACAAATTCATTGTTCTACTCTGGGCAGTAAATTTATGGATGCTGTTATGCCAAGAGATGGCTATGGCTGAAAGCATAAATAGCTCCAGAATTGTTTTAAATATTCTCATGGGTGCCAGAGCCCTGCTGGGTTATTAAGGGGAAAATATGTGTATTTCCTGTTCTTCCAGAAACTACCCTTGGGCACTGGCTAGAGGCTGTCAGAGAAAGGAAGTGTCCCCGTGTCACTAGGCCTGTGCACACTGTGAATCTGTCTTGGGTTTACGATGATAAAAAGACACTCCTGTCACATGTCCATGCCCCTCCTTGTCAGGCATGCTTGTGTCCTCTCCTCTAGGAAGCCACTGGGACTGAGGTGAGAAGTCTCTTGCAATCCAAATCAAATGCAAAACTCCACTGCCCTTTTCTCTCTTGAAGATAGTGTGTGAAGACAACTAAAATATACATTAGCTAGTATCCTAATAGCACATTTAAAAAAAAAATCCCCAAACCAAACAGAAAAGCAAAGTATGACATTCAGAGGGAGCCAGGAGAAAAGGTTTTGGAATTAATTTCTTCTCTCTCCGGGGGCAGCTTTGTTCCAGGTCACCTCCTCTGCGTCCCCAGGGTGGTAAGGAAGCTTCCAACCTTATGTGCGTCACTGTTCTCAGGCCTGCTGCCACTTCTGATGGTCTCTGCGATGAGCTGGACAGTGCCCCCGCACCATACATCCCCCGGCACCTCTGCACGTAGCCTTCTTAGGAACTAGAGTCTTCGTCCAAGTAATCGGTGACGAGGAGGCTGTACTGGCTTCAGGTGGCCCTGACCCCATGCCTGCTGTCTTTGCAGGAAGGAAATGGGGATACAGGGAAAGATGACAGGAAGACAGAGTCACACAGAGAACGCCAGGAGAGAATAACTTTCTACGGTTTTACATTCTGCAGCTTGTGTCATTTGTTCGAGTAGCACTACGAGGGGCCCAGTCTCCTCACCTCATTGGCCTTGCTGATCCAGGACAGAGTAGGCAGGGGCCTGGTGTGAGGCAAAGGCCCTTCATTCAGACAGCCTGGGCCTCAGCTGCTGCTGCCCACTGTCCAGAGTCTAAGCCTCAGTTTCCCCATCTGTATAATGGACATAAGTAGGATGTAGGTAGCGATTAAAGGGTAAGATGTGCATGAAGTGTTTATATAATTTTTTATGGGTTAGTACAACATCTGGCCTATAAGAAGTGTTCAATATGTGTTGGCTATTATTACGCAGCTTGTTTTCTGAGGTCTTAAGTCCATTTTTATCTGCTCCATTTGATGTTTACCTGATTTTGCTTTTCCAGTTAAAGGAAAGTTGGTCTCACTCTTGGCTCAATGATGTACAGTGGCATTTGGGACAGTGCCTGGTGAGGAGCAGGCAATAAACACATCATTATGGGATGAAGAAGAGAATGTCCACATCTTATTTTTATACCTCCTCCTAGAACTAAATGGCTTAGAGACATTACAAGGTTTAGCAACTGGTTTGAACATATCCAAGTAAGAAGAGTTTGGGTCCCATTAAATGTGTTGACACTGGGGCACAGGCTGTCAGTCTCCATGATGCTCCTACAGATCCCTGCCCTGGAACTCATACTTGTGTATTCTCTCCCCCGCTGTACCAGGGCTGGTCAGTATGTTCAGGAAAACACAGCATGGTAGCATCACATCATCCCCAGGATTGGGTTAGAAAAGACTGAGGTTTCTATCTAGGGGTTTCTCTGTCTGTCTGTCTCTGTCTCTCCCTCTCTCCCTCTCTTCGTCTCCCTCTCTCTTTCTTGGGCCATATGTTTGGGGGAAGCCAGCTACCATGCTGAGCAGTCCCATGGAGGCCAGCATGGTAAAGCCTCCTAGCAGCTATGTGAGTGAGCATAGAAACAGATTCCCTAGCCTGATGGTAATTTTCTGGGAGACCCTGACCCCAAACCACCCAACTAGTCTGCTCTCAGATTTCTGCCCTTGGAAATTCTGAGATAATAAATGCTTTAAGGCATTTAGGTCTGAGGATAATTGTTACACAGCAGTAGCTAACTAATAGAGGTGATGAGATGAGAATGGGTGAAAGGGGACAGGACTAGGACAAGGGGCTGTGATACTGAAAGGGATCTCAAGGTGCAGGCAGCAGGCAAGAAGCCATTCCCAGATTGTTTCACCATGGGGAAGGGCCAGGTAGGTTCTGTGGGTCTGGTTCAGAAAACCCAGAAGGATGGAAACCAGCCTCAACCACACTGATGAGCAATGGAACTGAGCCTCAGCCTGGAGCTGTCACCTTTTGACCTTGAATTCTACAATTTCCAGTAGAACTCACAGTTAATCATTACATCTTGACCCATGGCCACTGAGTGGACTTGCCAAGAATCAAGTCTAGACAAGGACTTGGGGATTACTGCAACAAAGATGCGATGGGATTATAAACATTCTTTGAAACGTGCACCATGTTCTTTTGTTCTTTGAGTTGCCCAAGCGCTTTAAGCTGTGTACCAAGCTGGGAGTCAAAATGGAGTTATCAAGGCCTACTTGTTGTGTCATAGCACAATGCAAAGATAGGACTTCTGGGTGGCCTCATGAAGACATAACCTCAAATCCAATTGACAAATTTTTTTTAAATGCCTGCTAGGCAGGATACAAAACACTTAGTCACTCCATGTACCTGCCACTAATACTCAATGCCCCTTCTACTGACCATGGCTGCTCAGAGATGTCTGAACTCAGCCGGTCACAGAAACAAACCCTCTGCTCTTTTCCTGGGCCATCTTTATTTCAAGTGGCTCTGTCCTCATGTCCAGGATGCAGATTCCAGTGCTAATCTGACCCATGGATTTGAACTCCAGGGGTGACAGGGCTCTATAAACTGGAACCTGCCTTTGAAGAGGGTCCTTACTCTCTGGACGGGACAAAGTACGGCCTTCTGCACCCCCCCGTCTCCTACAGACAGTAACAGAGGGTGCTGGAGAACAGCTCAGGTTCCAGAGCCCGGCAGCCCAGGTTCCAGCCTCAGCTTGGCCTCTTGCTAGTTGTGTAAGCTTGGGTCAGTCTCTTGGTCTCTCTGAGCCTCAGTTTTCTCATCTGAGCATTAGAGACAATGATGGCACATCCTACACAGAGAGTGAGCACACAAACCACATTCCTTTGTGTAAGCCCCAAGCAGGCTCTGGTTCTCAGGAAGACCCTGTCAGAGTCCCCCGTGGTCCTGCAGGGGCCCCTCATTCCCTCCCTGGAACCAGTTCAGTGGCTGAGGTTCACCGGAAGCAGATACTCCTTTTAGGGATGCCTCGAGTTCTTTGAGGGCTTCTTAAACACGAAGGCTGAACTGTAGACAGCTGTGCCCACAGGATGGAAGCAGGCCCAGCACTGTAAGCAATGAGCTGGGGCAGGATTTGAGTTCGACAAACACCGTGCTGTGTTCTCTTGCTCCTTGCTGCCCATCGCCCCCTCCAGGGACACCACAAAGCCCTGCAAGAGACCCGGAGAAACATGACCACAGGCCCAGGACAGTCTGAGTGTGCACCAGGAGGAGGCAGCTCCCAAAGAGAAAGCCAGAGAGGATCAGGACTTGCCAAGTGGAGAAGGAAGGAGAGCACCAGGTGCTGCTGGGCAGAGTGGGATGGAACCAGGTGAGGGGAGCTGGGGTACAACATTGAAGGAGGCCCTAGCTCTTGGGGCTGTGCAAGAGCATAGTTGGTACTTACATATCCCTGAGTATACAAGCCTCCTTAAATGCAGAGTGCTAGATACCTCATTTGTCCTGGCCTTGGAAAAGAGCATAGGCCAAACCCCAGAAGCAATGAAATATCTTGGGATAACTGGAAATGAACAAGACTGTCAGAGTCTAAAGAGGGGACAAAGACAACTTAAAATGAGTCTGGAGCCAAGTGGGGGCCAGATTATCAAAGTCCTCCTGTGTCAAATAAAGGAGGTTAGTACTTGACCTGGAAGAACTCTCTGCTGGGTTGCAACCTGATGAGACTGCATGTTAGCATGTTCTTCTGCCACTAGTGTGGAGACTGATAGGTGGACGGGGCTGGGGGCTGGGGGCTGGACAAGAGGTTCACTGAAGAGTGAGTGGCCCAGGGATAGACAGCAGTGGCTTGGAACGGGGGTGCCGAGTTAGGAGTAGGTGTTAAGAACTCATTAAGAGGGCTTTGAAGGCAGGATGAGGGGCTTTGGGGATCACACACAGGGAAAGAGATGTCAGAGATGACATGGGAGATTCTCGGTGCTCAGAAGCTTAGAAGCCTTGGGGAGTATTGGACAAGGATTCAGAATTCAGTCATCACGGCTTCCCCCAGGCTGAGGGAACCCCCATTTGCTGTCTACAGGACAAGCCATGTCCCTTGTGCCCCGTGTGGTGCCTTCATTGTGTAGGCACCAAATCAGCCGGCTTGCAGGTCCTTCCACCCCATGCTGCCCATAGGTTCCCAAGTGGCCTTCAGTGTGGGAGGCCCTCTTAGGCGCGGCTGTGCAGCTGGGACTGGACCAGTGCCACACTCCACCCTCCCCTTCTGTCTGGAGCTTCCACCTGTCTCCTGTGGTCCCGGGTGGGGATGTGCCCTGTGACCCAGTGCCAGTGGCTCTGGGAGGCGGGGTAGAGTGCGGGAGAGGCTGCGGGGGCATGGACCTTCTACTAAAGGCAACGGGAAAGCAAGGGGCTCCGAGCTGCAGTCAGAAAAGCTGACCCAGTAGGGTTAGGAGGCTGCATGTGGGGGTGCATGCCTGTAATCCAGCACATGGGAACTCGGGGCCAGCCTACACTACAGAGCAAGAACTTGTCTAAAAAATTAAAAATCACACCCCAAAAAGTACTGTTGGGGAAGAGAGAAGTCCTCAGCAGTGTCTCAAAAACCAAGATGTAAGTGCGAAGGCTGCAGGCTAGGAGCAACTTCCCCCGATGGGCAGCAACCCCTGACCTTGTGGTCAGCAAAGGCCTCAGGCCCTCTTCTGCGAACTCCAGCAAAGCCAGGTCCCACATTCCCTGCACCTGGGAAGCCTGCAAAACACCTGCTCTCTGTGCACCATTTTCATAAAAATAAAGCCAGTAAAAAAAAAAAAAAAAGTCCCAGCTCTTTGAAACATTAATTAAAGGCACCACAGTTTCCTTATTTAACAGAGGGCTGCTACCTCATCTGGGTGATTAGAAAGCCGAGAGCCTTTGTTGTGCTTGACAAAGTGATTAATTCAGACTCTAGGTGAGGGCTGGGGATATAGCTCAGTGGAATAAGCACCTGCCTAGGAGGAGCAGGGTCCTGAGTTCAATCCCCAGTACTGCCAAAAAAAAAAAAAAAAAGAAAAAAAAGAAAAAGAACAGACTCTAGGTGAATTTTGGCTCCTCAACAGCCTTTGATGTGCTGAGATTCCCCAACCAGGACAACATCATCAAGCATTAAACAAGCCACTCGCTCGCTACCTTGAGAGTGAGGTGACCAGTGAGGCCCAGCCTGCTAATTGGCAGCGGGAGAGAGACTCAACTCCAGCACCGGGGCCTCACTGGACCTGTTCTCTGAGGAGCTGGAGTCCTTTAAATCATTTCCTGGCAAAGCACCAGGGTGATCCAGGGTGGCAACTGAGTTGTTTCTCCACCTTCGCAAAGTGCAGCTTCGTGAATTGGGCATCTCTGGAACCGAGAGGACCTGCTAGTTCGTGGCTGGAGTTCGGGTGGGCGGGTGAGGAATTCTGCACGGGGGAGAGTTGAGCTCAGGGAAGCAAAGTCCGCCTCCGGGGCCAGGTTGCCCAGCCCCACACTGCAGGACGTATGGGTGGGCTTCTGGTGCCCGATGTAGTGGATGCTCAGACACAAGACGCAACCTTTTACAGTTCAAGTAGATCTATCCGTGTAACTAAGCCATTATCTCTCCTCCACACAGTCTAAAAAGGAGGTTTCTGGGTACGCCTCCCTGCTGCATCTGTCTCTCCTCAGTGAGGAGCATCTACACCTTCCTTGGTGAAGGAGCTCAATCTAGTTAAAGTCAGTCAAATAACCCATATAGAAAAAAAAAAAAAAAACACCCCAGATGTATTTTATAAATGACAGCCACTGAACTGGTTTTAGGACAGAATTCAGTTTTTAAAATAGAAACAAAAGCTACATGTGTATGTGTACCGTGACACCAATGTTTGTCCCAGTAGATTCTCCTTCACTGTCAGGAGAACAGAGGGGCAGGAAACTCGTGAATCCTCCGGTGGCCCAGGCCGAGGCTGCCTGGACTCCCGGGGTCCGCCCTTCCTAACTGACTCTGAGCCCCGCGGCTTTGTCACTGTCCCTCCTGGACCCTGAAGGCTGTCGACTGATTCCATCTATCTTCCTTCCTTCCTTCCTTCCTTCCTTCTTTCTTCTTTCCTCCCTTTCTTCCTTCCCTTCCTTCTCTTCCTTTCTCCCTCCCCTTCCCTTTCCTTTTCTCTTTCTTACAGTACTGGGGCTTTACCTGAACCCAGGGCCGCTTTGTATGTTCAACTTTGAGACATGTGCTGGTTCACTCCTAAAGCTCTGGTTTCCTTGGGCTGAGGTGGGCATTTGAAGCACACCGAGAGAGGTGAACCCCTTTGCACTGAGGTCAAGGCTGTTTCCTAGCACTGTCCTCCCACAAGCTTGTGGTCCCCTAGTGACCACATTCCCTGTGCAGGGCTTGTGATGTGGCCCTCATCATGGTGCCGGCTTTGATCTCTCTTCTTGGTTTACTGGTTTCCCAGGGAGGGCCCTGTGGTTTCTTTGGTTTTTGTTTTTTGTTTTGTTTGGTCTCCCCACAAGCTCACTTTGGTGGGAGGTAATTAGCAGAGGGGCCATTTACCATTTCTCCAGGGTCAACAAATGCTGTGCAATAGTCAGAGCATAATCAAAATTGAAACGAGGCTTTCCACGTGGAGCAGGGTCTGATGGGAGACGCCTCCTGCTGCAGGGGTCACAGTGTAAGCGCTTAGCTAACTGTGTGCTCTTAGCTGTTGACTGTCTGTCTGATCCACTCCCTGTGACATGGGTCATGGGCACAGTGCTCAGTCCCAGCACCCAGGACCGCACTGACACATTGGAAACCTGTACCCGACGTTTGTGAGCACGGTGATGCTCTTTACTTATAAGCTGAGGCCTTGGGGGTTCACTGTGGCTGTGTCTTCCCATCATCAGGGTAGGCTGTTATCAAATTGAAATAAATCCGGTATCAAACATAGACCAGCTCTCTGTATGTCTGAGACTCCAAAACAGGACAATGGGTTTCATTCAGTCCAACCCACCCTGGGTACTCTGAGAAAGGAACGGGATTTCCTTTGTCACTTTTGGGTACAGTGTCAAACTACCACCCAAGCCACAGCAACTGAAATATGCAGACCTTATTTCAGTCTGTGGCTTGCTTGGAGCCACCTCGAGGGCTGGGTCTCCCTGGCAGTGCGTGACCCGTGGCTTGCGGCCTGCAGCCGAGGTCATCCGAGGGGCACACAGACTTGTAAAGTGTTTGTTTTTACCACTAGTTTTCATTTATAGAAGTGGTACTGATTTCCCTCTATGCTTATGACACAGACTTTCCTTTTCAAAGATATACATTTAAGTTTATTTAATGGAAATTGGAAAGTAATAGCACAAGTAATTTATAGATATGGCAAAAATCATAAAAGTATTGTACAAATGACTCTTTTCCTGCCCTGGAAACTTAAGATAAAGAGGGAAAAGTGAGCTAATTCTCTGTGCTAGTCACTACCACCTGGATGACTTTTTTTTTTTTAGTGTTTTTGAGATAAGGTCTCACTATGCAGCCCAGGCTGGCCTTGAACTCACAGAGATTCTCCTGCCTCAGCCTCCCATGTGCCGAGATTGTATGTGGATGCCACCATGTCCAGCTTAGAGGACTTACGTTTAAAGCAGAAATCTTTGCTTTGGAATGCTTCTCCTCTTGGCTACTAAGGCAGCCAGGCTGGGAGGCCCAGTCAGGGCACCAAGACAGAGGCTGAACAGCAATGAGAACCAGAGCTACCTCCTCCCCACTTCCCGCAGCCTGATCTGTCTCAACAGGAAGCCCAAGGCGACCTGTGGTCCCCACGAGAAGTGCAGGCACTTCTCCTTTTCAGCACACCCCAAAATAAAACCCAGATGTACACACAGCAGAAGTCAGTGGGGGAGCTGAGCGATGGTGCTCATGTCCTGGTTGCTGGAACTGGTACATGCTACCTGAGGTGGCACAGGGGAGTTTGAAGACAGGATGAAGTTGGGGGTCCTGGGAATCGGCAAGTCTTCTGGACCACCCAAGTGCACCCCAAACGTGAGAGCAGGGGTCCTCAAAAAGGGGCACAGGGACACAGGAGATGGTCTGGGTCTGAACTGTCATGGCCCTGTGACAAAGAGGCCCAGGGAGAGTGGCTCTGCTGGCCCCTCCCTCTGCCCAGTGAGGTAGATCGGGAACTGCTGCGCTCCAGAACTGTACAGTAAGTATGTGTTTTAAATCACCATGTGGCCAGTTGTTATAGCAGCAATGAGAAACTAATACGGTTAGGAAACATTAGTTTACTTAAAAAAAAATCCCTTCAACTTCTAACAGGATTGGCCATAACGACAACCCCCGTTGTTCATCTAAAAACACCAATAACAAAGGACTCAATTCGTGAGTTTCAAAAGCTACTTAAGCTTTTGAACCGGCATTCAAATACCTAAAGTATCAAGAATGGTATTATTGCCAGGCATGACAACATACAACTACAATCCCGGTGCTAGAGAGGCTGAGGCAGGAGGATCACTGTGAGTTCAAGGCCACCCTGGCCCGACACAGAGAATTCAAGGCCAGCCTGAACTATATAGCAAGACGTTGTTTCAAAAAAAAAAAGAGGAAGAAAGGGAAGTGAGAAAGTGAGAAAGCCTCTCCTAGAAACTCTACACTTCACATTTTCCCCAGGGATATCTGCCTAGAGGCAGGATTTAATCCATGTCCATCCTGACAGTTTCTCTGTTGTGTGGGGGGTGCGTGAGGTAAGGAAAGAGAAGGCAAGGAATGGCAAGTCACCAGCAAGGTGGCAGGGAGTTATTTCCGAAATGAATGACACTGTGCAGAATTCATCTGTCTTCTCTCTGTGCCCCACAAGTGTGCGGAGTCAGCTTGCAGTCATCTCTTGGCAACCACATCTTCCAAGTAGTTCTTTAACCGGCTGGTGTAGGACATCTCTGCCCACTGCCCAGATAAATCACGGATGAGACACAGAAAGAGAGGAGAGAAGGGGGTGGGGAGAGGGAGTGGGAGGGAGGGAGGGAAGGAGAGAAAGGATTGCAGGGTTGGAAAATACCTTTGCAGTTGGAGAACAAATGGCAAAAATATTTTCTCTCTCAGCAAAAGAAACGCAGATGTGCATCAAGATACATGGATGTGTCCACCAATTAGGGGAAGTTTATGTAAGTTTTGATGAAGTGGGGTTGGAACCAGGGGAGCAGTGGCAACAAGCTTTCTGGAAAGCTTGGGCATTGTGTGGCAATGTTGAAAACCAGTGATTTGCAGATTTCAGGCCTGGAAAATCTTCACACGCAAGGTGCTAGGAAATTTCAGGACACAGAAATGTTCATCTATTAGCATGACTTAATGTAACTAAAGGTGGAAAAAGCTCTGAATATGTAACAGTAGGAATAGTTTAGTACATAATTATTAAGTCCTTAAGAGGAATATTATACAACCTTAAAAATGATATTCACGAAGGATTAATAACAGAATTTTGGATTATAGGCAATGGAAAAAAGTAGAAATATAAAGGAATAAAAATAGAAGAATAAAGAGAATACTATCTAAACATATAAAAATACACAGGCAGAAGGAACTAGCCGAAATTCCAATAAAAGGAGAGTAGGCTTTCCTCCTCAGTAGGCCTGGCTGTTTTACCCACATTTCTGTCAAGTACTTCCAGATCTGTCTTCTGTGCAGCCAGTAGACTTCATGCTCCACTCCTATTTGATGACAACTTTGACAGGATGGCTAGCAATGTCATTTGACTGGTCCCTTCTTTTGCTCCAAACCACAGTCCATTTGACCTTCATATGGGACTCATCAAAACACCTCCCCCAATTTTTCACAAGTGGCCTCTGTGGCTGAGAAAGGGTCACATCCTTCTGTCGAGTTCATCAAGAAAGGGCATTGGTTGTAAGGAAAATGAAACATTGGGGGCTTTTTACCCTTTAAACTTTGAACCTTATTTTGAAAATGATCTGTAGGGTTCTATTTATTTTAGGAAAGGGCAGTGTAAGTCTGACCACCAGCGCTGTAGGACTTTTATCCCATAGCGTTTAATGACTGCTTCAGTTGTGAAAATAAAACCAAAGGATGCTATCTGAAGCTGTATATACTTTCTGTTGTCATTTTCCAGCTTAAGGATCCTTAAGGTAAACAATGACAGATGTCCATAATCATAACTGTGGGATACATTTGCACTAATTCCCATCAGAGAGAGCTGTTCTAAACGTCACATGGTGATCGCAGGATGGTTACACATCACCTGCTTTCCACAGGAGCATCCCAGGCCAGCTGCACTTTTTTGGATGGCACAGAGCTCAAATGACATAATTCGACATAAAAGGGAAATTTCTTTTACAGTGAAAAATTTTAAAGGAACAGAAGGAGGAAATTAAAAAAAAAAACTTTCCATTGGCTCTGAGACCCCTTCCTGGGCATTCCTATTATATCTCTTTCTTACAACTTCCCTGGACAGTACCACAAACTGAGCAGCTTAAAACACCAGAAATTTATCATCTTAGAGTTCCGGAAGCTGAAGTAGAAAAATTAAGATATCAGCACTGTCATATCCCCTCTAAATCCTGTAGGGGAGAGTCCTCTGCTGTCCCTTCCAAGCTGTTGCAACAGAAAAGAGCATCCCAGCCAGTATACTTAAGTTTCTTAGTTGCCCAGGTAACAGTTTCTGTTCCAGTTCTGATCACTTCTGTCTCTTAGAAACAGCTTTTGATTGTGATGCATAGCTGGTCACTATGACACACATTGTATAAACCAGTCCCCAATGGACAAGCCATTCTGCCTCTGTACTTCCTGTCTGCTTATACTGTATAAACTCTAGATCACCGAGATCAGGGCCTGATATTCTGAATGATCCTGATCAGTGCCCGTCGATGTAAGTAAATCTGCCTCCCAGTCCTGGGTGTCATTTTAGTGTTTCTGTTTGCCATTGGATCTGGTGCATCAGGCAGAAAGACTGACCATGCTGACCTCTTCTGTCACTGATCATGGCCCTCATGGACAGAGCAAGGGCCTCTCCAGGTCCCTACGGGAAGACACATCCTTGAGATTTCTCAAGTTCCCTTGGAGGTCTGAAAAAGGATTCCTGGCTCCCTGATCAAGGGGCTCATATAGGACCCCAAAAGGAGGAGGATGCAATCTGTCTGTCTATCTGTCTGCCTGTATGCCTGATTCCAGTAAAACCCCCAGGGGCACCCCAGTGAATCTGTCTGTCATTCCTGCTCAGCTCAAGCAGAAGGGAAGTGTGATCAACTCCCATTAGTCAGGACCACCCTCAAAGAAACAGGGTTGAAAAGTTTAACCTCTGAGTGCCTGTTTAATGACTGTATGAGTGAGTGGACCAGACAGGATAAGCAATAGGCTGCTCCATCTGTGCACCAAGACTGGGAAGCCCTGGTCACGATGGCTGATTGGTCCCTCACCTGAGGTTCCATAATGATTGACATACGACATAACAGAAGCCTCACATCCTCCTTAGCTAAGTCATGCCTAAATCCTCTTGAGGGGTGTGGCCAAGTGGGCATCTCAATGGTCTCTCTCTGAGGGGCACCCACTGCATGTTATACCGTCATTCAAGGGTACAGAACACACATGTAGAAAGTCACAGATAGGATTAATTAGTCAAAACCCACAGTTCCTGACTGCAAGAAAAAGGGCTCCCTGCATCACAAAGAAAAAAATAAAAGGGAAGGAAAGAGACCCACTCTTCCTGATATTCCATCTTCACATCCTGGTCAGCTATTGCAGTGCTGCCAACACCTGCAGCATCATTCCCTGCTCCTGACTCGACTCGTCTACTTCCAGCAAATTGAACTGGTTTCAGCTAGTCATTGTCTGAATTTGGCCATGCAGCACCCCCATTCCTGTCCTGATCAGATGGTGTCATCAAACACCCACCTGTAACGACTGTCAACAATTCCTTCTGACTTCCACATTTTGACTGAGGAAACATTGGACTGTCATCCCTGACAAATATGTTGGGTTCTACTGGACCTGAATAGATAGGACAGACTGAGCTCTATCAAATTGGGCCCCCAAGAGCCCATGGTCATTGCAAAAGTCGGGTTGCAAAACAGTAACTTTCCTGGTAGACAATGGAACAGAACACTCTGCCTTCAAAATTTCCCTCTATAAAAAGTTACCATCACCAGGGCACCTGGGACTCTTGCCTCTTGCCTCTCTGCCAAGCACAAACTTCCAGCCTGGGAGGACATCTCCTTCACACCAAGCCAGTCAGCCTTCTTCCTGTTTAACCTGATTCCAGTAAAACCTGGACTTGACCCTGCACTTTTAATTATGACTGTTCCCAGAAAAGCAAATGATGCCTCCATCAGCCTGAGACAGATAAAGCACAATCCTGAAGTTGTGAAAAACTCTCCTCCCAGAGGTATAGGCTAAAGACTTGCCTCTGGCCAGGCTATCAACCATGTTTCCTCACCATGACCCCCATTGCTGTCAGATGTCATGGGAAACACAAACAGGCATCCAGCAACACATCAGCCTTATAGACCGTTAGTCACCTTGGGCGAGAGCTCTTTGCCATCAACAACGCAGCCATCACCTTACATCCTGTGGTTCCCATCCCATGCACCCTTTTTGGACTGTTACTAAATTACCAAAAGGGTTTAGAAACTCTCCCACTATTTTCAGGGAGGCTCTGACAACAGATTTGGCTGCTCTGAGACAGCCTGTTTCTCTGTCCTTCCCAGCTCCACAATTCTGTCACTGTCCCCTGAGCCCTGAGAGTGGGCCACCAACCACCTGCTTCTTATTGTAAAAGTCCATCCTGGGACAATCCCACCTGCATTGAGTAGTATGCCATGCCATGAGAGAAATTCATGGCATACTGAGTTCGATCCCCAGTACCGCAAAAAAAAAAAAAAAAAAAAAAAAAAAAAGAAATTCATGGCAGAAATCTGCTAGAAAGTCAATCACACATCCAGAGGTTTCAAAACTACAAAATGTTTATAGACTGTCAAACTGCTGAAATACATCTCTCCTGCCTGTAAAGCCAGTTCAAGATCTCCAAGCTGCCAGTGCCACCACAACTGGCCTCTGTATATGTTGCCTCAGTCTTCTGCCACCCACAGCCTTCTGGTACACCTGCCTGGACCTAAAGAATGCCTTCTTCTGCCTTCGGTTGGCTCCTGTCAGCCAGCCCCTCTTCAGAAAGACCCCAGTTCTGTGACACCCAAGCTGCCCACTGGAAAAGCACAAGAGCTCTGCTACAATATCTGGCAGAAACTGGTTACAAAAAAAACTCTGCAAATTTCTTTGAGCTGCGGACTTTTGTAGAATCTAGATCCCTGAATGCACAAACACAATGATGCTTACTAAGATTGTCAACCCCTGAGAGTGCCCAGTGGTCTGCCTGTGCAAATACTTGGATCTGGTTGCTAAGCGCTACCCCCTTGCTTTACCTCTGCACTCTAACATCCACTGTCCTTCTGATCAAGAAAGCTGACATGCTCACCCTAGACAGATGTAACTGCTCAGGTGCCACATGCTATATTGGGATCACCTGTTGTAAAAAAATGGACCCCCTGACAGATGCTGAGTACACTCTGTTTACAGATGGAAGAACTCCATTAGAAATTAAGGGCAATAGGCTAGATATGCTATGGTCCCCTTGAACAAAACTATTTTAGCCAAAGATCTCCCACAGGGATAACCTACACAGCAAACTGTCTTCTGTTGCTGTTTGGAAATCTGCCAAGGACACAAAATAATCCAGTCCAGAGGCCTAAGCCCCCTCTGGGGATCCAACTGACTGAAACATCAACCCCAGCCATCAGACCTGTGCCCATCATATGCTCTGCAAGCTCAAGCCACTGCCCTGGCACCCATACCCCTGCAGCCAGCTCAGGCTTCAGTGTCCATGTCACTAGCCCTGACCTCCCATCCCCTATCCATACTGAGAAGACAATAAAAGTTTGTAGGGTCCTGCTGTAAAAAATCATCCCTAGATATGGCTTACAACTGATCATTGTCAGTGACAACAGACCTACACTTGTAGCAGAGGTAACTCAAAAACTGGATTAAACAAAAACTATATACAGCACACAGGCCACAAAGCTCTAGAAAAGTTAAAAAAAAAAACAGCTTGTAACTGGCACATGTATAACCCAGGTGCATATTAATTATCTCTACAAGAGCTCTGCTCTGGTCACTCAGCATGCTGACCTGTCCATGCATAGCTGAGGGCACTGTTCACAGGATTGCTCCATACCTATTCCTTTTGATTTTTGTGTCTTTAGGTTGCTTACCCCAGTTCTTGTTTCCCTGCCCCGCTGCTGGCTGTGGTTTTTGCCTTAAACTCCATGGATGGTTGTCCCAAGAAAATAGAATAACTCAAACACTTCACCAAGATTTGATGAGTGTCCAAGGCACACTGGGCACTCTCCCAGATCAGATTAACTCCCTCACTACCTTGCCAGAGTGAAGTTATAGAACAGAAAGGCCTAACCTATGTCTCTTCCTAAAAACAGTTTAGGAAAAAAATCTCTAATAAGACAGTCTTGGGGAGCTTGGCTAGAGCCCATCCTAGGATCATTGACACCCCTAATGTTACTGCTTCTAGGTGGGCCTTGTCTCAGAAGATCACATGTAATAGGCCCAGCAAAGATTTGCTGGGGAAACTAAAAGGTGGCAGGTGGAAGGAGGTAATAGAAAATGTCCCCTCAGCCAGTACACTTCAGTTGCTTAGTTGCCCAGGTAATAGCTCCTATTCCAGTTCCAGTTGCTCCTGGCTCTTAGAAACAGCTGGTCACTGTGATGCACATGGTATAAATCAGCCCCCAGTTGACAAGCCAGTCTGCCTCTGGACTTCCTGCTGGCTTATCCCATGTAAGCCTTAGCCCACCTGAGATCAGGGCCTGATAATCTGAAAATGATCCTGATCAGTGCCCGTCAACATAAATAAATGTGCCTCCAAATCCTGGGTGTCATCTCGGTGTTTCTGCCTGCTGTAGCTCTGTGCGGGGCTTGCTCATGGTCTCTGACATACCTCTCCTCACAGGTGCATCACTCTCATATCTGCCTTCATCGTCACATGCGTCTCTGTCCTCACATGCCCTGTTCCTATCAGGACATTTGGGTTAGGGATCCGCTCCACTTCACTATGTCCTCATCTTAACTAATTGCATTGCTAACCATCCTATTTCCAAATCAGGTCACATTCTGAGGTCCTGGAGGTTAGGACTTCAGCTTATCTTCCAGAATGTATCTATCTATCACTCTGTGAAGAGCCTGCTGAGACAGTCAACCCTGGGACCAGAGAGTATGAAACAAGGCTGCAGAGAAGAGTGTGGGAGTGAGGCAAACAGATCCACTTCCCAGTTTTTCCTGTGAACCTGGTGGCATGGTCCCCCTGCCCATGTGGGTGCAGGGACCCTGGTGACTGATGGCGCTATCGGGCCGGTTTCCAGCGGAGGGCACTTACGTTCTCCACTTGGATACAGGCTGCAAAGTGAAGTTTGTGGTCATGTTCGGGACACACTCTGCTGATGCCATATGTTAGCAAATGTCTGAATTATGTGCAGATGCACACGGGCAGCGTTCTCATAAGTGGAGTTACATAATTAGGGCATGGGTTTGCATAATAATTAGCATGTGTAATTAGGCACAGGCTTCTTGTCCTTTAATTAGACAATCAAGACATCTAATTACAAAATTAAGATGTAATTATGTGGCCCAAGATCTTCATATTCCTTTCTGCCCATTAGAGATTACATTTAGGAAAGAATTCACAAAAACTGATGAAGAAGTGAATGCTGACTCCCAATATGAGGCTGTTAGAGGAAGCGTTAAGTGAGTGGCTAGGTTCCCTTTGATCTTTCCCCTTTGGTATAAGGGAGTCATTTAAGATATTACAATCTACTTGAAAGAACAACTTACCAACGGTGCTGTCAACCTCTGGTACACACATTAACGAAGAGGAATGTCGGCGTGCTAATCTATGCAATTCGCATGTGGCTCTACAGTGTGGTTTGTGATTACCCTTGAACGTGCACTAAATGTGACATCTTGGGGATTCATTCCAACCTAACAATGCCCCAGGAAGCTGGCAATATTAGGCAAGCTGGGACGACCACCTGCCTTCCCATTCTGTCCTGTTTAGTGCTCCCTCTGTGGCCACCTTAAAAATAGGCCCATTGATCAGAAGGATGCAAGCACACATTTAAGTTGGGTTGTCTTTTCCCTGAATATCTGAACACTGATTGAGATGTGCTCATTTTAAGTTCTCCTTGTTGGACTGCAGACGAGAAAGGGAAAGGTCTAAGAATACAGTAAATATCCCATCTTTCTATTCAGGGACTGATGCTTACAACACTGTTTTGTTGTTGTATTGTGCTATTGTTGCTTGAGCTCCAGCGCTCCCGGGAAGCCATACTGCATGCTGCTACTGCCGGTTGTTTTCCCTTGCCCCTAAATTTCGAATTGGTTAATCTCTGCATGATACTAAATACCCAGTTTGACTCATTAATTTTTCTGAACTAACTGAACTTTTGACCTAATTGGCTGGCTGGCTCAGGATCTGAGCCGTACGTCCAGGTTTTCCTAAGCTGGTTCTGACTCCAGCTGCGCTGTCCCTCCATTCCCATACACTGCTGCAAATCCTGGCAATTCCAGTGTCTTGACAGCCATGCTGCACTCCTCAGACTGCCACTTTCTCCTGGAAAGTGGTACAGAAATCTGTCCGACCGTGCTTCCTGGTTTTTGGTTAAAAAAATATGCTTCCCAGATGGTTGCAGAGTGGGAAAACAAAGACTTAAAGAGGTCATAAGTAGTCGGTGTTAGGTTCTCCACTCCGTGGTTTGCCTCTATCCCAACTTTTCACTTTTCAGTCTTGGAATGTGATGAGGGAAAAATTATGTATGCCAAGGGGACCAGTTTTGACCAAGAAAATAAACATGCTCAGGGAGCTTATTTTATGCCATCATGAGGTTTCTTTGTTTTGTTTTGTTTTGCCAACTGAGCAATTGCTCATGATAGATTTAGAGGCAAAAGAACCAAACTAGGGTGAAGTGGGTTCATCAGCGGGACTCGGAGTGGGGCAGTGGACCACGCATCCCAAGGCAGTGCCCAGCCCTGAGGGTTTCAGAGTGCTCCCTCTGTACCCCATCACTTGATCAGGAGGAATTTCTCAGCTTCTGTGCTGTTCGTCCACTGCCAGTTCTCACTCCCTTGGGTCGTAGGGACTTGTTCTTCTGTTCTTACTTCCTGAGAACTCAGGGCTTCTACATAGGGCCGAAAGCATGAATGCAAATGTTAATCTTTGGCTTTTGAAAATGTGCCCCTCTCTCCAGGTACTCCACATCGGCATTCTCAGCACTGGAAAAGCTGGGCATCAGATACCCCAGGCCTTCCCCTTTCATTGGGAACTTGACCTTCTTCCGCCAGGTGAGGCCCTGACTTGCTGGGTATAGTGCAGGCTTCCCATGAAGCATTGCTGTTGCCCAGACTGCTGGCCTGGGGAGTCTGTGTGCGAAGGGGCTGTGTGAAGTGCTGAGCCCTCCCCTCCTGGAACGAGCTCTTCTGTGACAACAATGATCTATCCCTATCCCTCAGCAATGTGTACTGGGTCCTGTTATCCATCCATCCATCCATTCAATCATTCATTCATTTTTGCTGAGCATCAAGTGCTCCAGGCCCTAGAATACGAAAGAGTAGAGGAAACTTACACTCTCAAACATCATCAGACAAGGACGTGTGATACCAGATAGGCTATTCCTAGTTCTAGGTGGGCTACTATAGACACTAGCAGGGGTACTGCTTCAGAGGAGAGAGAACTCTGTCACATAAATCACCCTAGGAAAGCTCCCAAAGGGTCTCACAGGACTGGAGACAAGGAACACAGACCAAGTGGGGAGCAACACGTGTGAGTGCAGTGACAGAAAAAAAACACTGGTCGGCCAGAAGCCTGGATCAATGAGATGCCAAAAGTTGGGGAACACGAGGGAATGTGGGTGGCAGAGAGAAATGAGTCAACATACTCATCGGTTAGAAGGGTTACGCATGTATTTACTGCTACAACATCATTTCTTTAGTGGGAGAGGGACATCAACATGGAAGATTGCCCAGGACCAGGGAATCTGACTTGCTGAAGTCTCAGCGGAAGTGTGAGAGGCTGGCGCAGGTGACAATGACAGCCAAGACCAAAGAATACTTGGGGCAAAACTAAGAATTCTGGTGACTAAGAAGGTGTGAGAATTCATGACAAAATGAATCAAGCACTGGGCAAAGGAAGAACAAAACACGGGTGACAGAAATAAAAGGTTGGGGGTAGCTGTTTGAGGGAGAAACATGTTGGATTTTGAGCGTGTTGTCTTTGACTTGCCAGAGTGATGTACAAGCGGGGGTGACCAGCAGCCATCTGCAGATAGAGCCCAGGTCTTTGAAGTTATTTTTAAATTTTATTTTATTTTACTTTATTTTATTTTCATAATGGGGGTTTTCTCAAACACCTGATGGTTCATTCTGCTAATTTATGGGGACATGGTCACCAGACCGATATCAGGAGACACGAGATTGCACATGTGAAGGGCTACAGCAAGGAGGAAGGGCAAAATTTGAGCTTACCTCGATAAACCCCTTAACGGCTCCTCAGGGTTCCCCCATCTCTACCCTCGGAAAGGCTGGTCCTTGGCTCTAGACAAAAATAACCTCAGCTATTTCTTCCCTTGTTCCTTCCTCTTCTCAGTGTCTTTTCTGCTCTTTCTGTCTCTCTGTCCACCCACCCTTCTTCACTATCTGCTGCTTCTTCCTTTCTAGTACTTTTTAAACTCCTTCTTCATCTCTCTGGGGGTGACCAGTTCACAGTTTTGAAGCCCAGAGCCCACAGACAACTACCTCATCATGACATCTTATGGATCCTGAAAGCAAGCATGAAGAAATTTAAAAGCAGCAAAATAGAACAACCTATTAGATAGGAAAGCTAAAGGAAATAAATTTCACCCATTACCGCAGGGGGCTGGGATGATCCATTGTATTCCACTGAGTAATTAATCTGGTACTAACATCTGAGGCAAACAACATAGCTGTCAGTTGGAGAACACTGAGCTTGTGCCTCTGGATAATTTCCACATATGTTCCCTTCCAGCTCCTCACTCTGTAGGTACAAATCTTGCCAAGTTCTTTCTAGAGCGCAGTCATTTCAGTGACTATTTTTATGTTCACCTAGGCTTTCCTTGATATACAGCAGACGTAGACTAGAAAATTCAGGGGACCTAATGAGAACGGGACATGTTTCTACCCAGGACATCTAGTCTGCCCCTCAATTCTACCCCACCTCTATGTATCTGCCTTTTTACTCTATTCATACAACATAAATTTAGGCTCCTCCACCCCTACATCCATCCAAACTCATGCATATGCTCAGTAACTGCAGTCCCACCACATCTAACCATCCAGTCTCTCGCACGATTGCTTCGTGGGTCCCTGCCCTCCCATCTCTTTTCCACAGGCCTGTCCCCGCAGCACTGTGGCCAGAATTTTCTAACCCTCTGCCCCATCTCACCTTATGTGCTTCTCAAGGTACACTCCACCTCATGTTTTGTCCTATATAAAATAGGGTTATTATATTTAAGATCTGTTGGTTTTAGTTGAAATTTAACTTGGATTGTAAGAATTCAGAATCTGTGATCTTTTGGGTAAATTTGGTAGAAGTTTACACATGGAGGGACCACGGAAAGGAACGTGGCCAAGTAATAACAATAGTAAGAACTAAATCTCAGAAGGTATATGACAGTTGAGAAAGCAAACAGTTTTCAGATATTATAGCAGCAATTATAGACAAGCAGTCTAAGTACTGATGATTTCTTCAGTCCATTAAAGCAGGGCTGCATAAGAGTTTTACTTGGCAATATTTTTAAAAAGCCATTTGTTTATCCAAGATTCTGTAGTGCTTGAAAGCTATATAACTTCAGGGTTTTTTTATTGTTTGTCTGATGGTGTTCTTACCGTTTCAGATTTTTTGCTGAATAAGTGTGAATAAATGAAATTCTACTTAATCTTATTCTTACTGCAGTGCTGTGTTGTTTTTCAGGGTTTTTGGGATGGCCAACTGGAGCTCAGAAAACTATACGGACCTCTGTGTGGGTAAGAAGGACATTTCATTTTCTGTTCTATGTTTTGATTTCGGCGTGTTGAAAGGATGTATAAGTAATAAGAAAACAGGGATGTTGCTTGCATTTGTATGGCTGGGGACACAAAAAGAGTTACCTGCAGGACAGACAACATTCCTAGACAAGATCTGTGGAGTGGCCCGTATGCACCACGTTGTCATGAAAGTTACTTCCCAGGATTTAAAACCTTGCTCTGCTGGGTGTGGTGGTGCATGCCTGTAATCCCAGCACTCAGGAGGCTGAGACAGGAGGATTGTTGTGAATTCAAGACCAGCCTGGGCTACAAAATAAGCTCAAGTCCAGCTTGAACTGCATAGTGAGACCTTGTCTCAAAAAAGACAAAAAATAAATAAAGAGCTGGGTGCCTTAACTTTTCTCACCACCATGCTGAGAGGCGCTCTCAGGGGCACGGTGGCCTCCCATGCCTCAGAGCAAACAGTCCTCTTTGCCTGGACAGCCTGTAGCAGGGCTTTCCCCATGAACTTACCTGATTCTTACTTAGGCCCATACAGCTGAACCCTCGGGATAAAGTCTGCTGCCAGCAAGATAGCCATGTAATTATCATCCAAACCAGCAAACTCTGAGAGTGGAAGGAAATGGTCTAACTACCCAGGGCAAGAGTATAAGCCTAGACTGTCTCTGCTATACTGGATCCTCTGGTCACCCCTGTTCTCAGCCATGTAACGTAATATAACTTCTGCCCTTATTTTTCCTGTATTTTCTCTTCTTACCCTTCAGAGTATGCTCCTGTTTCTAAAGTCCCAGTCTGGTTCAGATCACTTTCTCTGTTCAAGAGTTAACAGGCCTGAATCGCAATCTAGTTTCCCAGTGTGTGTCTTCCATCCACACTGGAGTCCTAGTCATTGTAGTCTGTTTCTACACCGATTCTTAGCCCGGGTGACTTTTAGTAGCTTTTTCTAGATCTCCAGGTCTCTGATAACATTTGATAACATTTCTAGGTGCATTAAGGTTTTATTGTGTAGCTAGCGCACATCCTAATGGGGCCCACTGGTTTGCAAGCCTTTTGATCCGCAAGATTTGGGCCGTCTGTTCTTGGTGCTTGTTATTTTTTAAAAAAAGGTTTGGCTGGTACTCTTTGTCAAAATGGCCCTACCCCGGAGACCCACAGTCTTGGCCAAGCATTTCTACCTGCTCTTTGTTTTTTTATGTGGTCCTGAAAAGTTAATAAATCAAAATGTGTTCCATGCACTCTATATTAGTTTGTCAATTGCTATATCGAAGACTCCCCCCAAACTCGGTGACATTAATAACAGTTTACTGTTTATGGTGTGTCTAAGGGATGGCTGGAACTGGCTGATCTAACCTCCAGTGGGCTGGAAGAAGCCCCGGGGCTTCCTGGTGTGTCCACTGGGTGGGGGTGGGGGTGAGTAGGTGTCTGTGTGCAGCTCCTCTTGTCCCATGGAAGGGCAGGGCCACTAGGACAGGATACTGTCACCATGAAAGCAAAGACTCAACAGAGGATGCATACTACTGTGTCTTGACTGCTAACATTCTACTGGTCAAACTGAGCTACACAGCTGAGCTCCAATCAGGGCAAGAGGCCAAATCTGACACTGATGAAGGCCGGGCGTATCCACGGTACTCAGCAGCCCTGCTCACTCTCTGTGATCCTCCTAACTCATCCTGGACTGGGTTCTGTTGTGCACAGCTGCGTTAAGCATGATAGGTACTCAATAAAGTGTCAAGGGATTGAGTTGTTTACCTTTCTTCTACTCTTGTGCTATTTTATTGCTTTTAAATATTCTCATTTAAGCTCTGTCTGTCCTTTAGTCTCATTCTGCAGCTGATGATGGCAACTCTGGAGACATCTCCTGTGCTTCCGAGACAGCACTGACTCAGAGCAAGGCTGTCCTGCCCAGAGGGAGAGCAAGTCCCCCCTGAGTTTGACTACTAGGGTCACTTCCCTCTAGGCCTTGTGCAGGCTTCCAGAGTAGAACATTTGAGTATTTGACAATCATTCTAGGATGGCAGATGAAGAGTTGAGAGGTCATTGGATTAACAGGTGTTGGGGGATGCAGGTGAGGGTGAGCTGGTTTCCTTGACAACAGGATGTCCAATCAGTTTTTCCCTCAAGTTTTAACTAAGTTCACACAGTTTATCCTTTTCACTTCAAGAAAACTTAAGTCCTTCAGAATGATTTCATATGAAGTTGTAGAGACTGAAGTATCTACTCTTTATTCTGTCTCTAAAGAGAAGGAAAGGCAATAGCATAATTTCTTCCTACAAAGCTCACAGCATTTTTTCCTTTAGGAAAACAGGAAAAACCGTAAGATGTTCACAGCTTTTTGAATAGGTCCTCTCCCAGATCTCCAGCACCATGGTGGTAGGGTAAAACTGGCAGTCGAGCTAGGCTGTATGGAAGCTCCTCTCTAATGCTGCATGTTACTTTTGTACTGCTTAAATTGTAGCAAAATGGGAATTTTGGGAATGTCAGAGAGGACTAGCGCAATTAGCCACAAAGATCCTTTTAGGAAAGAGTTTAAACTACACTATTTTTAGACTACTTTTATTATTAGGAAATAGGATGGAAGTAGAATCCCAGCTTGATCCTCTTAAAACTTGAAATAATAGACTGACTCCTCATTTGACAACGGAAGCCCCCACCACTGGTGCTGTACAGAGAAGCCCCGGGCCCTGAGATAACGGCACAGCCCCATTCACTGGGAGAAATGTGAGCGGCAGGGACCTAAGAGCAAATCTAATAGCTGTTTGTGCTTATTACCTGGTCAGCCCAGCAACCCAGCCAGAGTTCAGGGCTCCACGCTGGAAATTGGCTCCGTGCCCCTTTCCCCTCCCATGCACTGCTTTGGAGAAGAAACTGCTGGAGAAGGATTCTGTTGAGTGGGTTGACAACACTGACATTTATTATCACAACCACCACTGTCACCACCCTGCCCCCTCTTCATCCAATGTCTTCCCCAAGCGTCTAATCAGGTAGCCAGCTTTGCCAGGCTCTGTGCAGATGCAGCCACACAATTGCCTCCGTGTCTTGGAACTTGAATGTAAGGCAGGTGGAATGGTGCACGCTCCTCCACAACTTTCATCCATGGTGCCTGACTAGGGCACGTCCCAACTGAGCAGCAATCCCACCAGCCCTGCGAGATGAAGAAAGCAAAGCCGTGTTGTTTTGGGTAATGATTGCCTGCTGTCAGTCAAGTAATGATTACCTGGTATCTCTTTTGGCCTGAGAATAACCTCCAAGTTGGGTTTATATTCCTTCCCAAGCCCTACAAAAATATTATCAATGGAATCATCATACCCTGGTGACTAAACAGAAACAGGATAGAGATCATTGCCCAACCAATTTGCAGTTGAGTTTGTAAGCAGTATGTAACAAGCCTTTCTTATGCTGCTCTTATTAATGAACTGTAAATACATACACAGTGCTCTAAGTTCTATGCACTGACAGCCGCCGAAGGTGCCTTCCAGCAGCTGAAAGCTTTTCCCGTGTCCCGTCTTTTACATGCTTGTTCTGTCGTTGATGCTTTTATTAAGCCTGAAACCCGTTTCTTCTCATCTCTGCATCACTCTTGTTTTGATGTCTCGTGGAAACAGCGCTCTCTTGTTGAACTTGACCTTCCTGATTCCTGTACCCATGGCCATGTTGCTCCATTTTGGTAAGTGACATCTGCACCCTGGGTCCCCCTGTGCAGCCAGCTTTGTCACTGGCCTTGTACATTCCCATGAGGACATTACGTGGTCAGTAGGTAAACATGAGCATTGCACATCATTCGTAAAGTGCGAGTGAGTGTACAGAAAAAGTGTACCCATGCCCACCCTGGACTCCTAGCCACTTCTTCACACACGTAGCCTCTGCCACCCGTTTCTTCACACTCAAATTTGTAAAATATGACATGCACTGCTCTTTACCAGACTTTGTTTGCTAATGGTGCTTGGGGAAATGTTTGTTTTAATAGTTCATCCTTGTGAAATGCTATCCTATTTCTTAAGGATTTGACGGCATGGCTATATCCTGATTTTTTTTTTCCAAGACAGGATCTTGCTATGTAGGTCACATTGGCCTTGAACTCACTGTAGCCCAGACTACAGCCATCCTCCTGCCTTGGCCTCCTGAGTGCTGGGGTTACAGGATATATAGCCACGCCTGGAACTTATTTTTAAAAATAAGTTCTCAGCTGACCATTTTTGCTTCTACAAACGACACTGCAGTGAGTGCTCTGATGTGCAGTCACCCCTTGCCTAAGACACGTTGTAGGATAAATCCTGAGAATTGGAGTTATTGGGCCAAAGGTTATTTAGGTTTTCAATTTTAATAAATATGACAAATTACTCTCTTTAGGAGCTGTGTCAATTTACATTCTCATAAATAAGCATTCAAGAGAACTCAGTCCTTCACACGTTCACTATTAAAATGAGTGGTCACAGTTTTAAATCTTTAGCATTTATTGGTCTATTGCTGCAGTTTAGTTTGCATTTTCTGATTATGAACAAGTCTGAGCATTTTTTTCACATTTAAAATCCATTGTATTTTGTCTTCTGGGAAATCCTTTGCCACTTACTGGGTTATGGATCTTGCCCAATTTATTTGTATTTGTTTATTTATTTGTTTTGTAGTACTGGTGATTGCCCTCAGGGTCTTCACACTGAGCTACATCCCCAGGCTTTTGTTTTTATTTTGTTTACATTTTTGTTTCTTTCTGAGACAGGGTCTTACTATATAGTCCAAGCTGCCTTTGAACTCCCTACATAGCCAAAGGTAGCCTCGAACTCATGGTGATCCTCCTGCCTCACCCTCCCAAGTGTTGGGATTACAGGTGTGTGCCACTATGCCTGACTTCCCCAGGCCTTTATTTTTTGATACAGGGTATCACTAAGTCTCTAAATTGCCCAAACTGGGTTTAATCTTCTGTGATCCTCTTGCCTCAGCCTCCCAGAGTGCTGGGATTATATGCATGTGCTATCATTCCCAACTCTTAATTTATTTGTAGAAGTTCTTTATACATTAAAGAAAATAAGTCCTTTACATTTAATACATGTTGCAAATACTTACTCCTTGTTATTTATTTGTCTATTATACTACCGTGTATCTTTTTAATCAGAAACTATTGTTTCTTTGTCAATAACCTTAATTTTAATGGTACTTATAGTTTGAATTTTATTCAGGAAGGCTTTCTTCATCAAGGATAGTATTTTAAAAAGTGTCCTTTTTTAGTGTTTATAAAGTGTCATGTCAATAGCGTAGGCTGGAGCTGGGGATATAGCTCAGTGGAATAAGCGCCTGCCTAGCAAGCGCAGGGTCCTGAGTTCAATCCCCAGTACCGCCAAAAAAAAAAAAAAAAAAAACAAAGAAAATGTTTTGGGGCTGGGGATATAGCTCAGTGGAATAAGCGCTTGCCTAACAAGCACAGGGTCCTGAGTTCGATCCCCAGTACCACCAAAAAAAAAAAAAATAGTGTAGGCTGTTGGGGATGTGGGTACAGCTCAGTAGTTATGATTGCCAACCTTATGTACAAGGCTGTGGGTTCAATCTTCAATTCCCAGTACTATAACAAGCAGTGAGGCTGGTCGATGTATCAGGAATGAATTTACTTACGTATTTATGTATGTATGTAAGAGGAACTGAACTTAGGACCTTGTGCTTGCAGGAAGGCTCCTGTGCCACTGAGCTATATCCTCAGCCTTGTCTCGGGAATTTATGAGGGGAAGGATAGACGTAGGGATCTGCTACGGTTGGCCCGCATGATGAAGGATCCATCCACAGGGTGGTGTTTCTAGGGATGGTGAAATTCAGTGGTGCCCAGAGGGAGGGGCTTAGGTCCCTGCGGGCAGTGGCACAAGGCCCCTCCCTGCTACTGCCACCGGCACCTCCCTCGTTGGCCTAAAAGCAATGAGGCTTCCTGGTCTTGGACTAGAACCTTTCAAAACATGAGCCAAAATAACCCTTTTCTCCTTGCAAGTTGGTTACATCAGGTGTTTTGTTACAATGTCCAAAGGCTGATTCACACCAGTTCTGCTCTTACTTTCCAGATGGTGGCATTCCATCCGGAAACTCACCCTTCTCCAGTTGATTTGAAATGCTGCCCACTTACTAACCCCTCCATGCACTTCAGACTTCTTTGTTCTGCTGCAGAGTATAACTTCATGTCCCACTGAGTATCCTGATCTGGGTATTATTTGTGTAGTTTGTTATCTGTAGCAGCAGCACAGAACATTTTTGGCAAGTACTAGAACCTGAAGCGGTCCTAATCTCCTGGGGAACCTCAGGTCCTAATACTGAAAAAGTCAATTTAGCAAGCACATGAACCTTTGGTTTAACGGACCTGATACTTGACTTCAAAGTTCACACTGTAGGAAAAGGAAGTGTCTCATGTGCTTCCAACTTTGAGGTGTTTAGCAGTTTTCTTATTTAATTAGCTGGCATTCATGAAGCAATGGCACCCTGTCACCAGGCAGCGAGAAAGTTGAGAACTCTGAGATACATATGGAAAAGGATGTGGCACCAGCAATAAAAATCATAAGGTCATTTCAACACTTTTTTGAGCTCAGATTCCATGGCACCATCCATCAGGAAAGTCTGAGCTCCAGAAGTGACTGAGGTGTGAGAACGTTTTATGTAAGTGCTTTTAAGGATTGTGTTTATAGACTGTTTCAGTGAGGCTGAAGAGCAGCAAAGAGATTATTTACTCAGTATATTTTGATGGCTTTGTCCTCAGCTTGGGGGAAATTTCAAGCTACTGCCACAGACCAGGAGCTCTGGGAACTGCAGGGTTCCAAGGGGCTCTGTGGGACTTTTCCTGTCTCATAGGGTGGTTCTTGGACTCTGAAGATACAAAGCAAAAGAATACATTGGCCTTAAAAATGTGCCCAAGTTTGGGGTGGAGCGGAAACTATAGCCAATTTGTTCAAGAAAATAACAGCATTCACATTCAAACCTGGCACCTGATACCTGGAGACTATACTTGTTTCTGAGGAGGACCGAGCTCCATAGAATCACAAATGTTGAAGGATGGAGGAAACCGAGACTCCATGCTCAGGAAAGTACAATGAAAGTTGAAGTTTTTACTCCCAACACAGAGCTCAAGCCTCAGAAGGAAGCTCGCTCATTAAGTGTTTGTCCTGAAGGGTGGCTCAGTTTCCCGAGGAACACGAAAAATATATGGTGGCCATTGAGAGAATCTAGTGTCTTCGAGATAAGTAAATTAAGCACAGAAATCCTAAAGCATCCTAGTATTTCTGGCCATGAGGCCAAACTGTAGACACACTTTGGCTAATATGAGCCTGGTTTCCATGAATGTGCTGAAAGTGAAGCTGAGAATCACCAGTTGTAAATCTCGTGAGGCTGGAACCAAACTAACATGAGACCCAGTGATCTATACACTATCATTATTGGAATCAGCCAGTGAGTTCCATATCAGCGTTCTCACTCATCAGACCAGATTAACCACTAACTCCAAGCCTGTAAGCACACATTTTTACATGAGTGGAATTTCTTAAACTGCCATTGTATTTTAAGGGGGGCCATTATTCTATAAAAATGATTACCCTGAGACAACGGGCTGATGCTATAGGAGGCCTTTGGAATACAGAGAAAATCGCCAGCAGGACAACTGTCACCATCCCCAAAGCATTGCTCAACAGGTAGAATTATCAAAGGGACAGTTGTCCTCAGATAAATAAGCACCTTGGGTAGAAAAAAGAGAATTTTTTTCGGTAGTATTTTTTTTTTTTGTACCAGGAATCAAACTCAGGACCTTGCATTTGCCAGGCAGGTGCTTATGCTGCTGAGCTATATCCCAAGCCCAAGAATTCTTTTAGGGCCACACGTCCTTGAATGAATTGTAGGAAGGCTATAGAGCTCCGTTTTTGCTCAGAGTGAAGACTGCTGTGTTCTTCGTCTTGACACAAAGCCCTCTCTGAAGTTTGCTTAAATTCCTGACTTCAGACCCTCCTTTCACTCTGCATATCTCATCCCTTGCTTCCCCATCCTGTTTCTGTAACGGAGTGATGGCTGTTGCATATTTTAACTACTATTGCCCAGGTCTTTGTGACTGACACGCATAATGATCAAGAGTCTGTATTAATTCTCTCCTCTTTGTGTAGAACCATCCAACGGAGCATGATTTTAAAAAAATCCGGGGTTAAAATTCCGGCTTCCTCTCTCTTCCTATCTACCATTTGTTAGCTTAATGGACTGAGTGCGATCATTTTCCCTTAGAAGCCTTGGCTTTTTTTAGATGTAAATGAGGAACATGGACTAGTCCAACGCCCTTGACACTTTAATTGTGCATCTTAGCACAATAAAAGATCTGCCACATTGTGATCCAGTACACACACACACACACACACACACACACACACACAAACACGCACACACACACGCTCAACATAAGTTTCACAAAACCAGACTCTAAATGAAGTACTTTGATGTACTCTATTCTCTTCTTCCCTCTTCTATTTTTGAAAAATAAAACAAGTATAAGCTGAATTCCAAAGTGCAATCAACTAGCTAAATTGATTTCATAACATCTAGTGAGTCAAAACTAGGAGTTTGAAAAACAAAGAATCATATGGTAGCAAAAGTCATCAACTAGGTGATGTTAAGCCCATGACTCAACCCCTATCAGTCTGCCTTTGAAAACTGTCCTAAGCCCCTGTGTTTGCCCAGTGAGATTTAAGATTCTGAGAAACCCCTGACCAAGACAGAGAAAGCTCAGTTCCCCTCACTCTTGCCACTTTCTGCAGCAGTTCTGGACGTCCTCTTTCCTGCGTGTCTTTTGTTGCACAGTTGTGGCTGCCTCAGTGTCCTGAATCTACTCAAAATATTTACTCTTCACGATCACTTTTGATGTTGGGGAAGAGCCACGAGTCACGTGGTGCAGATCTGGTGAATAAAGTGCCTGAGGACACACTGTCAGGTTTTCATGAGCCTGCCTCTCTCTTGGATGGTAGCTGGTAGGAATATTCACTGTATTTTTGTGAGTGTTTTATAAAGCATCCTTATAAAGACACACGTAAAAGAAGACTTTCAGAACATCTTTAAAAAGTGGCAAGATGATGGGATAAGTGTGTTCAAAGCAAAGGGAACGAAAACATGTGTCTTTCTTTTTTTGAGACAGGTCTTGCTATGTAGTTCAGGCTAGCTTTGAACTCACTATGTAGCCCAAGCTGGTCTTGAACTTGCAGCGATCCTCCCGCCTCAGCCTCCTGAGTGCTGGGATTACAGGCATGCGTCACCACGCTCAGCTAATGTGTCTTTTACTGTAATACATTTAAAAATTTATACACAGTGTACTTTTCAATCACCCCTTGTGTCTAAAGAACTCATGGTAATAGCCTATCACAGAGAGCCAGCTGAATGTCTGCTGAATACTCCCTGGAGATAAGGCAGCAGGAGGGAAGGGCCTAGAAACTGTCCCACTCATGGGGCTAACTAGGTTTGGAAAACAGCCTGGACTGTGGACAGAGCTGATTTCAGGTACTGTGTAAAGCACAATGTTTAAAGGGCAACAAGCTGACAAACGCTGGCTATGTAGACAGTCCAGGAAAAAACCACCCCTACTGACAATAGTCAGGCATCCAGGAAAGCAGCGATAGGAGGCCTGTCTTGGGTAGTAGGGCCTGGCCAGAGACTGTCTCAGCAAACTGGGAAGCCTTTGAGCCCTGAGAAGAAAGTCTGACGGGAACACAAGCAAGGCTTCAGAGGTCTGGGCACAAATCAGGTGTAGACATTCAGCTCTACAACTCAGAGCATGATGCAAGCCCAGGTCCCAGACACCAGCATCACTTGGTGGGCGGAAGGGTCCCCTCTGGCTGGAAGAGGTCTGGGCTGAGGAAGCCGGCCTCTCAACACAGAGCCAGGGCTGGGCCAGCTTTTGATCTAGGCCCTTGATCTTGGGGTGGGGCACAGAGCCCTGGCAGGGAAGAATGGAAGGCACCTTGACTGGGGAGTTGGCCACAGATTTTTACTATTCCACTCCTTGATACTCATATTTAAAATCCACCTCTGAGAACAGTAGTTTGCCAGGTTCCGGGGGGGAGGGAGCTCACTCTCTGCTGGTGCTAACCAAATAGGGCATCAACTGCTTCTTTATCCCACAAATGACAACCTGCACAGATGTGTTCCCAAACAATAGAATGTTTCACATTAAAATTGTATAAAAGCCCCATCTCTAGCTAATACGTTTGAATAAAAAAATTCCATATTTAATTGAATTGTACCTGCAACAAATCCAAGTTGTTCAACCCAAAATGTATAATAGAGTTACATAACGTGGTCATGAATCATTGTGACATCTGTCAAGGATCCTCTCTTCTGGAAGTAAGTCCCGATAACACATGGATTTATGCATATATCTTCTGTCAACAACTTCTTTGCGCAGACAATCTCAAAAATTACACATTTACTCAATTCTTCTGGCTCTTAGCGTGAATTAATTCAGAATTCAAACAGCACCCTTATCCAAAAAGAAGAATGACATGCCATCTTTGATTTCACAATTTTTAAGGAATTCATTGCTAACTTCAAAAACCACCCAGTCACATATAGCTTAAAATTCCTTTTTGATCACTATTTTATAAGCAGAGACAAGTTTCAAGTTCTCTGATACCCTTGATTAACTGAAAAACCAGTTCTAAATCTTTGTGTTCACATAGGGTGTGATGGTTTATACCCAGATGTCCCCCAAATCTTCATGCCCTCAGAGGCCGAGTTTGGTTAGATGATTGAGTTTATGGGAGTTCGTAGCTGACTTGCTGCTGGGGGTGGGGTCTGGTCAGAAGAGGTGGGTCGCTGGGGGCGTGGCTTGGAACCTCTTACCTCCCTCCCCGGCTCCTCCCTTGACTTCCTGCTTACTGTCCACCAGGCTGCGAGCAGCTCTCCGTCACCGCACCCCTCTGCCTTGCTGCTCTGCCTTGGAGCAGCCCACTACAAACTGAACGCTCTACAAACTGTGCACCGATATAAACCCCTCCTCCCTTAAATTGTGCCATGCACTTCTGTCCCAGCGATGAAGGACAGAACTAAGACATAGGGTAAAAGGAAAACTATGAAATCTCAACAACTCACACCAAATCAGCTGCAGATATTAAGCGTAAGCATTTGAATAAAAATATCATATGCCCCCACATGCACATTTGAAATTCTGCTAATCTCTGAATAATTAAACTTCATTTTTAAGATGGAACACATTTTCTTCCTTTCCTTAGGACTCTCAAATCTTGTAGATGTTGGATTGTTTACTATATGCATTCCAATTATTCCTGATCAGTCTTATGTGTAACACTTTTCCAGCTCTGCACACAAAGTGATTCCCTACCAAGGCACCACCAAGTTTTATGAAACCTGCATGCCTGGGGGCAGATAACAGAAACTCAGCTACTAAAATAAGTTCCTTGATTATCCTTCATATCTCAAAACTTTGGTCCTATCAATGTCTCCCCCACATCACCCTCAAACTGCAAGATTTTGCAACCCACAGATTCTCCCCACCTGGGCATGGTTCTGTTTATTGGGCTGCATATAAAGATTTGACTCTGACACCTTTTCTGGGGTCCGCACATTAACCATGAAGGAGGTGCTGTTAGCAGGTGATTCTGGTTTTGCCCCTGCATGAAAAGGAACGTAGCAACCTTTCCCCTGATCTTATGGCTGGTGAGTGGCCTATTGTCACTTTAGGGGGACATGGTGATTGTGGTCTTTTGTGCCACCACACCCTTCAGCACCTCTGGGTGCTACTCATGCTGCAGTGGAACTGAGCTCCAAGTACTGAACTGACACTGCTTCCCTGCATAGCAGGACATTCCCAGAGGGACACACAGTTGCTGCCTGGGCTGTCCTCTCTTCCACCTTCTTCTCTGCGAACGCCACACTTCATACACACTAGCCAGCGAAGAGGTAGCTGTTAATGCATTCCCCGCTTTCCTTTGGAGACTGTCTATAACTCTTTCAAGTCTTCTCTCTCTGCCAGACCATGGTTGGTGCCTGATGATCAGCCTGGCCACTGTAATCTTCCAAAAGATCCCAGCAAAGAGTCTGTTCTCTTCTCTTAAGTCTTAGACATCCCTGTTGGACATAGGGGTCCTCAGACCATCCCAGAGCAAGAAGTCTCCACTCTTTGAGCTCTTCAGCTGATAGCCCACTAGGATGCTTTACCTGTAACCTAGAGTAGTCTCTTGGCCCCTGGATTCTGCCCTCCCCCAAGCCCCCCCCTGCTAATGAGTACCAGGGCCGAAGAGCCCAAGAAACCAAAGCAACAACCACAGGATAAAGGTTTCATTTGACTCAATGGATGGGATCTTCATGGGTCCACAGCTGGCCAGCAGGAAGGACATTATGACCATGGTTGTGTGTTTGATGGTCCCAGCTTCTTACTCTGAGCCAGGTATTGAGGCTGACATGAAGGACATCCAGCTGAAAGACATTTCTGTATTGAAGTAAAACATAACACAGGATCCTACCCAGTTTACCATTCTACTCAATTTGCAGCATAGAGCTCAGCGGCATTGAGTGCATTCAGGTGCTGTGCAACCGTAGCACCAGGCATCTCCAGAACTGTTTTCATCTTGCAAAACATAAACTTTGTCTCCATTAAATAGTAACTCTCAGTTCCCCTCTGTGCCCCTAGTCCTTGACAACTACCACTCTACTTCCCATTTCTTTGACTGTTCTGCAGAACTCAGGGAAGTGGAATCAAAAATATTTTTCTTATTTCACTTAGTGCAATATCCTCAAGGTGGATCCATCTTGGAGCATGTGTCAGAATTTCCCTCCTTTTTATGGTTATATAGTATTCCAGAATTTGTCTTGTCTACTCCATGTTTTGCTTATCCATTCACCTGTCTGTGGACAGCTGGGTCATGTCTACCTTTCATCTACTGTGAATCACGCAGTTATGATTGTGGATATACAAACAGATGTTCAAGATCCTGATCTATCAGGTAGTAATTCTGTTTTTTAAATTTTTTGAAGAACTATCATGCTGTTTTCCATAGTGAGCCTATCATTTTCTATGTAGAAGACATTTTAAGCAAGGCTCTATGCTTCCTTTTTTACCACGATTAAGTGGCTGTTATTTATTTGTTTTCAGATCTTGAGTGAACTCCAGCTGAAGTTCAGCCTCATCCTCTCTCTGGAACCCGACTGGTCAATGTGAACCACAAGGTTCTGGTTGGAATATATGACCCTGGTGATCTTACCCCCAACTTCCTGTTGGCTGTGAGCCAGTGAGCACATTTTTTTACCAAAACAGCCCCATTAGCAACAAATGCTTGCACTGCATCATAAATTCAGTTCGTTTTTAATAAATTCCCGGCAGTCCTCACCCAAGATCCTTCTCTTATCTGACTCCTCTCTGCCAAACCCTTTACAATTTATGTGTCTGCTTTTCCGTCCTGCCTTCACCCCTCCGAGCCTCCTCTTTCCCACAAGCTTGCTGTGGCCTTTGTGTCTCACATAAATTTCCTCCTCCGTCCGGGTGTGGGGCTGACTTCTGTGTTTTGTTTTGTTTTGTTTTGACCACGAGTTTTCTATTTCTCCACCTTTCCCTACAACCAGCCCTTCAATCTCCAAGCTTCCTCATGCAGGTAATTTCTCAAGATCATGGCCCTGCAGTTGGTAATTTATTTGTTAATTTGGATTTCTTTCACACAGTCTTTCAACTATTTGCTGGCACGTGCTCCAGCATTGTCCCCTGTGTGCCCCACAGTCCCTGCACCGAGCACAAGCCCTGTGAGAGAGGTTCACTGGATCCATACCAGTCTAAGCACAGGCGAGATGCTGGGGCTGTGGAGAAGTGTGACAGGCCTGGAAGTGTGATCAAAATATACAGTGTCTCTATTATTTTAAAAAAGTTACTACGTGGAAGACACATTGTCATTCTTCACCCTCAAAATCCTCCCTCTGTCCTGGAAGACACTCATCCCATCATTCCTGCAACTTTCTGAAGCAGCTCCGCCTTGCGTTCTGGAGACAAAATGGCGACTCCTCCAGAATGAGGAAGTCAGATACAGCACAGGGAGAAGTGGTTTCACCGTCACTTTAATCAGTTGGAGCTTGTCTTCTTCCAGAAATGTATAAACAACACAAATTTCTTTCTCAAAGTACTGGAGATGAAGAAGTCCAACATCTAGGTGCCAATAGATTCATGTCTGGTGAGAGCCAACTTCCTGGTTCACAGGTGGCGCCTTCTTGCTGTGTCCCCGAGTGGTGGAACAGGTAAAGGAGCTCCCTCAGGACTCTCTGACAAGGCACTAATTCCACTCAGGAGGGCTGTGCCCTCTTGACCTAATCAGCTTCAAAGTGTTCCACCTCCCACTCTCACCACCACGGAGATTAGGAGGTTAACCTATAAACTGGGCAGGACACAAATATTCAGACCATAGCAGAGCTGCCAGTGAGACACGGGGTCCAAGGTGGCTTAGAAACCAAGCGCCTTAAGAACCACACAGCTGCATGAGCGAGGGGAGGGGAAACGTGCGCTCCAGGGTATGCTTGGAATCTGGAGTCTTCTGCCTGTCAGCCTTCAAACAGCCCAACGTGGCATTTCCCAGTGTGTCCTTTGGACCATTTCCACCACCAATAATAGTTACAGGAAAAATAAAAGGGAGAGGCCCCTTAGCCAAATGGAGTTAGTCAAAGAACACAGGTCTCTTTATTGTAGGATGGCTCGGCACCTTTCATGTGATAATGTGCTTGGAAAATCTCCAAGTGGGAAAGTGAGAGGTAGTGTTTATTTGACCACAGGCCTGTTTTTGTTTTCCAGAATACCTCTTGGGACTAGAATATGGAAAAAAGCTTTGAGAGAAAAACACAGATCTAATACTCGCTCCTAAAGAATTCCACATAAGAAAACAAGCATTGATAAGCACAGTTACTTCTCCATTGCGAATTGTCAGCACTGTAACCAGTAGTTGCTAGTTACCTCCATTTCAAGTTGACTTGGGGAGTGTTTTTATTTTGCAGGAGTGGGGGGATGCTGGGAAGTGCTGCTGCAGGCTTCGCTTATTCACTCCCTTTGAGTCCTATTCTTTCCCCTTTTTCCCTTTCCCACCCCCAAAGTCAACAATTCCATGGCAGTTCGTGTGTATCTTGTACATGTTCTCACAAACTGTATCTCGTTACATTGTGCGTTACCTTTAGCTTATGCCATCGCTAGCTTATATCACAGATATCACACTATGCCTTAGTTTTTCATCTAGTTCTGTTCTTTCAAGATCCACTGCTGCCTTAGTCACTTCTCCAGTTGCTGACATACTATACCTGCAGCGCCAAGGAGGGCAGGTTTATTTCGGCTCGCACTTTTTAAGAAGAGTTTCACTCCCTGGTCTACCAGCTCCCAAGAAGAAACAGCATAGCAGAGAGGCCTGGCAGAGGAAAACATGCTCAGATCACGGCGCCCAGAAACCTGACAGTCAAGGGAAGAGCAGGAGAGGGGGGTACACGCTTCCAGGTCATGCCCCAAGGAACCTACTTCTTCCAACCCAGTCCCGCCTCTCAAAACCAAGTCAGCTGTGGCCGCATCACCCAGTCACCTTCCACAGCCCCACCTCTGAGCATGCGCAGCTTTGAGCGAAACCTCCATATGAACCCTTACAGTCGTGTTGCTGTTTCCTCATCAAATGTGTTGCTTCTAACTGTTGCTTAACACCTCTATCTGTCTTACCTACGGGAGAGACCCAGTAGTCTTCAGCAAATAGCCCAGCTGTGAACATTCGCTAGCGGGCCATTTGTAGGCCCCGGGAGACTCAGTGAGCTATCTCTCTTATGACTGTAAAAGATATACATCTTTGTTCCTTAGGATCATTTACATATCCACTGTTAATAACCCATAAGCATTTTCTTACACTTTGTGTAAGGCATATCCTTCCACTGTAGTGTCTCATGCAGCTTTGCTAAACTACTTCAAGTTCGGCTGGCCTGATCACCTTTCCCTCAACTGATATAGAAACACAAGCAACATTAAGATGGGAAGGTACATGGTTAGTAAGCAGTGTGAACAGGACCGGACGGGTCCTCTTAACTACTCCAACGACCCTCTGTTCCACTGGCTCTTCCTGTTCTGTTCCTGAGATACACTTATTGGTGCATTTGCTTTGACAACAGATTATACAGCTCCTTGCTCACTGTTCTGCTCTCAGCTGAGAGAACTCGTACTCCGTGAGGACAGGAACTTTGTCTCGTGCTCATCTGGCTATTCCTAGCATCTAGAACAGTGCGCGACACATAACAGGCACTCAGTAAATATTTGTTGAGTGGCTGCACTAACTGCCTCTCAGTACATGGTCTTCATGGCAAATTTGTCCCCAAGGAAACTTCAAACAGGAAGACCTGGTGATTTTGCTAATTTTGATAACTGGTCTTATTTTCTGGGAGACCAGTGAAAGGAGTAGGGCAAAGCAGCTCTTTAAAATCAAGGCTTGGGGAAGGAAGGTCCGGAATCATTCTGATCAGTAGTGAGTCCACATGATACAAACTGACTTATACCACAAAAGGCCATCTTGGGATCCGAAGGAAAGCAGACAACTAAAGGAAACCATCTCCCGATGCCAGCTGGATCCCATTCACCCACACTGTCAACTGGCTTCTTCTGGGGTTGCATGGCCCCTGCCTAACTTAGAGGCATCATAAGGCCCACTGATTAGAAGCCAGATCAGGCTTCTGGGTTTGGCTCAGCCTTTCTTAGCCATGAAACTAGACTGAGGCTTTTGACCATTTTCCTCCCCATGAAAACACATGTGAGCACCTGCCTCCTCACAGCTGCTGCGAGACCCAAAGGGGCATGGGGATTCTGTGATTCCTTGGCTCCTCTGGCCTGGGTCACGGAGCCCGCCTGCAGCCACTGGTACCCTGAGGTGACCACTGACTTTGGGAGCTCGTGCCACAGCCGGCTGGGGTGTGCTGTCCTCTGCGTCTTTCGAGAGCCAATGGCCTGGCGGCCCCCTCAAGTGAGCAGTGGCTCCAAGGAAGTGGCACACGGTGCCCAGATGTCTCCCTTCACACCTCATTTCCTAGCCATGAGATGGGGGCAGGGCTGGAATAATCAGCCCCGTATCTGCACCTCTAAGATCTGTGCTTGAATTTCCTCCCTGCCACTTATCCCTCCCCATCTGTGTCTGAAATCCTGTGGCCATTACATATTCCTTTTCTCAGTGTCACCCATCTGGGCTTTCTGATACCTAGCTCAGGACGGCACAGTCTTCCTGTGGCCCTGAAGGTCATCTTCTGCATCTAAACATCCTGTGGGGAGGTGACCAAACATCACTTACTCTTACATCAATCTATGTGTTGCATGTAATCTGTGCAGTTGGGCACACACACGCACACACCCACACCCACACACACTCCATTCCCTCCCAAACCCTAGCATATACATGCCTGGGCATAATGTATGGGCAAAAATATTCAGGGACAGCTAAATGACTATTTTAATGTCTCTTTGTCCCTGTGGTGCCATCCAACTATTTATTTAGTAGCTTGGTGCTGGTCTGCATCAACTTCGCCTTATAGGCTGTTCTTCATGTTTATGATTCTTACTGTGAAAAAAATTGCTTGCCTAACATCTGTTCTGGATTTGTTTTTTCTTTACTTTTATTTATCTATTCTCGATTGAATTAAATTTGCGCCAAGGACAGTAACTTGAGTTGGAATTTTCAATGTCCTTCAGGATTTCTACACACTTCAATACATCTCTTAATTACTCTTTTTTTATTGTTATGAGATATACACATATACCCACGCTCACACGGGCATATTGGTTTGCAGCTTACCTCTGCCTGTTCCCCTCTGGGGAATAAGTTTTATTAACTGAATAAATTAAATGGGCGGGTATGTTCAATAGAGGAGGGAGGTTTATCGTTATAGGTTTCTTTCGGATATTTTTCCCCCTTGCTGCCCAATCTCTCCTGCAGCCAGAGCTCTGTTTTGAAGAAAGCTTTACTGTAGGTTAATACAGCCATAACTCACCAGGACGGGAAGGACCGCTCCATCTCCCAGATGAAGACTCCCAGGGCTGGGGGGAGTCCATCTTTCTGCCTCCTTCCAGGAAGCACAGTGAGCAGCTGCCCTATGGCCAGGACTTGGGAGACACACTGCATCCTTGGACCTGTGTCTCTTGGCTGTCAGGCCTGCGATCTCTTCTTCACAGCATCCTAGGGACGCCCAGGTACCATCTGCACCCTAGGCCCTGATGGCAGCCCCTGTCCTTCATAGTATGTATTTTCTCTGGCTGTGGCTGCAGTGCCTAGGCAAGTGTGCAGAAGATGGTGTGAGGCCAGGGCAGGGTGGGGAATCATAGCAGGGCCCCGTCTTCCCTGGGGGCCCCACTGGTAGAACCAGGGCTCTCTGGTCCCTCCCAAGCTGGCTGTGTGATAGGGGGCTCAAGTCCTCATGAACCCCATATCACACTCAGAAACCAGCCTAGGGACTAACCATATGCAGTCCCAGAAGTAGGCACGGAGGTCCCTAAGGGGGCTGGTGAAAGATGCTTTTTTACCTGCCACCTGGGAAATCTACCAGGAGTAGGGCAGTGACAAACACACTCAAGGGCCCTGACTCCACATGCAATGTGCTTTCCACTGTCAGTTCTCTGCTTGTTCTGGGACCGTCTCCCTCCTCCCACCGTCATGACCTTGCCTGGCCTCCCAGGCCTGTACCAGGGTCCTCCAGTGGCACAAAGACAGATGCTCCCCACGGTGAGGAGCATCTCTTCCTGCCCAACTCTGCACACGGTCCATGTAGCAGCTACTGCACTATTTGCTCTGTCTGTAGCATCAAGCTGATGGCAGTGGCAGAGACCGCCCTTCCCCTCCACAAGTCCACTCATGTCCCTTTTTCCCAAAGAAAGTTGTCATCTAATGTAGAACAGCACAGATATGAGCCAGGTTACACAAGAAATCCAGGTAGGAAGTGACCAGCTATTCCCCAAGCAGGACAACTAATCCAGAGGCACCAGTTGGGATGGATCATGGCCCATGATGGCAGAGACAGCTTCTAGGAGAAGAGGGAGGAACTTGAACTTGGTCTTTTATTTTTTGGTACCGGGAATCAAACTCATGATCTCGAGATTGCCAGGCAGATGCCCTACCACTGAGCTGTATCTCCGGCCCATTGAGCTCGGTCTTAAAGGGCAAATAAGGGGGGAGAGTAAGGGCACCCTACCCAGTCAGAACAGTTAAAGGCCTGGAGGAGGGAATGGCGGGCAAGGGAAGCTGACAGCCGGAGAGAGACAGAGATGGATTATTCTGGCTCATGTTTCAGAAGATTCAGTCCATGGTTAGCTGGCTCCAAGACAGAATCAGCATGGCAGAGGGGCGGGGGGAAGGGGCTGCTCCATCCATGGCAGCCAGGAGGCAGAGCGAGAAAGAGGAGCCTGGGACAAGAACAGTCCTTGCAGGCTACACTCCAGTAACCTCCTGCCAGCACATTTGGCCCTGAACTCCTCCATGAGTGAATCCTCTGATGACCATAGCACCCTACCATTCAGTCACCCCCTAAACACATGACACTTTGGGGGGTGTTTTAGAACTAAGCCATAACAAGCTGTTCATCGATATCCTTTTTGCTCGTAACTCTTGACTTGTTGGAGCCGTGTTTTGTAGGCTGGTTTCTAGAAGCTGACAGTCATCCTCCCACAGGATGTAAGGACTGCTCCCACCCCCTACCTAGCTCAGTCACTGGAAGCCTTTCCCAAGAAAGGGGCTCCCTCAAGAAATGGGGCTCCCTGAAACCAAAACCAATACAGAAGGCGCTGATAGCTGTCTCTGCAGCTGGACAGTAAGTTCTGCCCGGAAAGGAGGCGTGAGTGACAGAGAGTCTCCACGTCACCACACCATGGAAGCTGACTCACATGAAAGCTTTGGACCGGAGTGGAAAAGATGTGAGGGTCCTGTGTGCTCAGCAACCACTGAGTGAGTCTTTGCCCTTCTAGACCTGGGACTCGCCCCGTGTGGGGACCACAAAGGTAGGCACTCAGGGGACAGGGGACATCTCTCTAGGAGGGTGGGGGTGCAGTACGCAGAGTGGCCCCAGGAGTTAGAGAGCGGCCAGGGACAGGGTGGCTTGGGGGATGTAGGATCAATGTAAGTCAAGAGGAAAAAATTGTGCAGTCTCAGGTCTTCCAGGGGCAGAAACAGGTACATCAGGGCTCTGTCCTCAAAACGTCAGTTGCTGACAGATAAACAATGTGATGCAGATCGAGAGTGACAACCGGGCGTGGTGGCGCACGCCTGTAATCCCAGCACTCTGGAGGCTGAGGCAGGAGGTTCCTTGCAAGTTCGAGATCAGCTTGGGCTACAATCTGTGCTAAAGAGAGGGAGACTGTCACTTCAGAGGGGAGGTGTGTGCAAAGGAACGGGGTGTGGAGAAAGATGGAAAATGTAAAGACTCACAGATAACTTTAGTAGCAAGAAGGAAAGCCGTGTTTCCCAAACTGTGTACTGAGGCACCCCAGGGGGCTACAGTGAATTTGGGGCTTCCTGGGATGTCATAAATATTCATGACAAATACAGGGACACCTGTCGGCCTCTGTGAGAATTGCTTCAAATGTGCGTGAGTTTTTCAAATGCCTACTAAATTGTCAAGATCGTGAATCTTCATTGTTTGTATCGAACTATTGAGAAATGAGAGCATGAGTACTTCTTTGGCCAAAAGGATGATGTAAAGATTACCGAGTCACTAAGAGTGCTGTGAACTGAGGAAGTCTGGAAACTTTGGTCCAAGAAAGGCCCCTGGGTACACCGAGAAGCTGCGGCCTGTCACTGCCAGTAACAGACAGCCATAGGTGCTCATAGGGCATGGAGCCTACGGTCAGCTCCTGTCTTGAAAAGGTGGATTCTGCCTTGATGGGGGTTGGTTTGGAGACAAAGAAAGGGTCTAGGAGCTGGTGTGGTGGTCCGTGTGAGAGAGACAGCACCCTCAGCAACACCAGGGAGCTCCTAGTGCCTGTGTGACATGTGGTCAACCCGAGCCATGGAAGATAAATCAGGCAAGGTCCCTGCATTTAGAGTACTGAAAACCAACAGTCAAGAAAAACTTACACCAGCACTCAGGAGGCTGAGGCAGGAGAACCACCGTGAGTTTGAGGCCAGCCTGAGCTGCTAGCAAGACCTTGTTTCAAAAAAAAAAAAAAAAAAAAGGAAAGAAAAAAAAATTACAGCTATTGGGGAACCACTAGGAGTCAACAGGCAAGAAAGGGGCAAGGGCATGTACAAAGCAGAGAAACGAGAGTCCGAGTGGGCCTTGGGAGCCGCAGACCGATCATCAGCACCGGCTCTTGGGGTGCTGGGAAAATAGAGAGGGGCGAGGCCACAGAGCAAGGCACGGCCCCATCGTAAAAGTTGTCACTGCACTCAGAGTACTGGAAATCAACAGTCAACAGTCATGGGCTACATGCTAAGACCCCACAGGGCCGGTTCTTTGCAAGCCATGAAGAGTTTCTACCAAGGGGCGCCCTAATCGGATCTGCAGATCTCCAGGTACTGGGTGCAGGCACTGAGCTGGGGACCCCAGGTAGGCCCAGAAAGCAGCAAGCCAGAAAGACAAAGCAGAATGCCTGAGACGGGAGTCTCTGAGGGGCGGTGCAAGGGTGGCCAGGAAGCGGGGGGCGGGGACTCCGCCAGCACAAAGAGGCAGGAGACAGTGCTGTGTAGACTGCAGTGCCACTCCGTCTTTCTATACAGGGTCCCCAGGTATGAACACCCTCAGGCTGATGGACACCCCTGTCCACAGTGACAGACAGGAGAGGGAGAAAGCATCCCTGGACTCCAAGCCCTGTGCCTGGCACAGACTCCTCAAGATGTCTCCCTGGTAGCTTGAGTCTGGCTGCCATTCAACCAGCTCCACCTCTGGCCCTACTGACGGATTGGATAGCGGACCAGAAAGAGCACCACGCCACCGTGATCCTAGCAAGGACAGAGCACCAAGACTCCAGGGGCCAAGGCTTCTCCACGGCACTGTGGCAGCCTCTCAGCCAGGGAGGAGCCCGGTGAGCCCAGGAACTCCCGGCACCAGGAGTCTTCTCCAAACGTTTTGGAAGTTGTGAGCCTCAGACACACAACCGTGATCACTACTAGCATCAGCCTGCCTTGTCCCTGCTGCAGCTTCCTGGCACCTTCGTGTCTATGTCCCAGCCAAGGGTGGGACTCAGGCCAGGACAGCAGTTACACTGGATCATCCCACACCTGCTGGGAAATAAACTGCCACAAAACTTGGTAAGGACTTCCCAGTTGGCCTGTGGGCAGCAGTGGGCAGAGGGCAGAAGACCCTCATCGGTGGTGCACATGTTCCCTCCAGTGACTTAGGGGGTCCATGTCCCCAACAGGAGCCTCCCTATCTCCCCTGAGCACCACGCGGGACAACCCCACTGCTGCAGGGCTGTTCGCTTGCTGGTCGCTGCCCACATCTGCGTACAACGCCACTGCTGACAAACCTCTCCTCTGACCCTTGCGACAGCCTCTTTCACCAAATAAACAGGCAGAAGGCTGGGATTTGCTCAAGGAGACCCAGTTGTTAAGTCACAAGACAAGGCCCAGAGCTCAGTCCCTGAGAGTCCAGTGCCTGCAGCTGGGGCACTGCCAAACTCACCCTCCCCAGCAACCTCAGTGCGGCCAATCCAGCAACATGCCACCCTTCCCTTTTCCTGTTCCAAAGTCACATGCTCTTATAAAATACTGCAACAGTAAGCACCATTAGCTATCTGATACATCTTCTTCCACACATTCAGGAGTTTGTCAGCAGGACGTAGCACGATGCCTAGCACAAAGTATGTGCTCAATAAGCACTTCTTGAATGCATCAATTAATACTAAGATTGGCTGTAGCAGGGCATTGTGGCACATGCCTGTAGTTCCAGCATTTGGGAGGCTGAGGCATGAGGATCACTGTCAGTTCAAGGCCAGCCTGGGCTACATAGTGAGTTCCAGGCCAGCTTGGACTACATAGTGAGACTTTTTCTCAAAAAATAAAAATAAAACAAGATTGCCTGTTATCTACTAATAGAACCATACATACTATTTTACAACACACTTTTCTATTTAACAGTATAACTTGGACATATTTATGTGTCTGTGCTTGTGGGTGACCCCCACCATCCCACAAACAATCCTTCTCTCTCGGTCAGCCTTGGCAGGGATAGGCCCTCCAAAATAGCCAGGCAGCTTCCAGGCTAATACCAACTGTCTCTTCTCCTTAGTCCCCAGAAAGCAGCTGTGCTATTTTGGTTGAACCAACTGGTCAACCTTTAAAAAAAAAAAAAGAAAGAAAAAGAAAACCAGTAATTAAACAAGTCAAACAAGTGTTATTTTTGTCTGCACAATACTTCCCTGATTTGCCCACATTTTCTCATCAGCCAGGTGCTTTGGAGTTGAATAAGCAAATTATTATGTGCATAAGTAAGTGTAAATGAATAACCAGTTACAGATTTCTTGTCCCTAAAGGAGCCTGCGTACAACTTTGGATTAGAGAAGAGTGAGACCTGATCTCCTTAATTGGACTGGAGTTTTCTGGTCCATTAAGCAAGAGTCTGTCCTAAGTCTCCACCTTTAGAGTCACAGTCTGCAGGGCTAGCAGCCCCTCTGTTTTCTCTCACACCTACTTGCACCAAGCCATCCCACAGGTAAGGCATCCGGGGAGAGGAGAAGATAGTGGCATGTTCACTGGTGGGGCACAGCTCTGCCTGAGCCTGGGGTCAAGGTACTTAACTACACTTGGCCTCAGTTTCCCACTCTGGAAAGTGGGTATAAGAACTACTGCATCCCTCACCAAGAGGATTAAATGAGACAAAAATACAAGTAGCACATACAGTACATGCTCAATAAATGCTAACAATTGTTGCCTCAAAGGTACCAAGAAAGATGTGCAACCCATCCAAATACTTCACTGGCTGGTTTTGCTGGTTTAGAAAGTTGCTTTGCAACCTACAGAGAGCAGGCTTAATAAAACCATAATTTAATTTTCATGGGAATTCATAAGAATGGTAGGATGTAAAGCTATAGCAAGCTGCAGAGATTACCTAGTCTTCACTCATATATTTCAGCAGCAGCCAGAGTTTCAGGAGTTTGTTCCTAGAATGATGGCCATGCATCCCACCTGCTGGGCTCTCCTGCTGTCTCAGGAAGCAGGAAGACGTTGCCAGGCATTCATATCACTTAGTTCCTTTTCTGTTGCTATAACTGAATACTTCAGACAGGTTAATTTATAAAGAAGAAAGGTTTGTCCAGATCGTGGCTCTGGAGGCTGGGAGGCCCAGTGGAGGGGTTGCATCTGAGGAGGGCTTCTTGCTGGTGAGCACTCTTGCAGAGTCCTGGAGGGTGCCAGGCATCACAGGGTTGCTTCCAAGAGCCAGTCAACTAGTTTTTTACACCAGATGCATCCTCGACATTGTTGGACTAATGAATGGGTTAATCTGGTAACAATGCAGAGCTCTCCTGGCCTAAGGAGGTCCCACCTCTGACTCCTTCAACATGAGGGTAGAACTTCAATATGAGCTCTGGTGGGAATATTCAAAGTGTTACTCACACCAAGTACAAAAACAAGATCAGGCCCTTCTAGGGACATACGCTTGGAGGGGTCCATGACATCAGGTGGTCACAAGGAGGAGAAGGGAGAGGGACACCAAGAGAGCTAGAACTTTTGATGCTACGTGACAGATACCAGCATCACACTAACCTTAGCGTGGACTAGCTGATTTAGGCTTGCAGGTCAGATGAAGAGCCATAGAAAGCAGAGCCCCGGACGTGAATTTGTACCTCACAGCCAGTGTCTCTGTTCTCTCAGCTCTTTCTGCAGACAGCTCTCTCTGCACTGTAGGAAAATGGCCACTAACCTCCCTAGATCCACATATTACCATTTTTTTATTTTAAAGAGAATAAAAAATTTAAAAAATACAGAATTTCAAAACAAGATGATAGGAAATTAACAATGGATAAAAAAGATGTATTTTTATCCAACGGAGTATTACTCACCTATAAAGAAATATAAACACATAGGTGGGCAAGGTGGTACACACCTGTAATCCCAGCACTCAGGAGGCTGAGCCAGGAGGATCATTGTGAGTTCAAGGCCAGCCTGGGCTACAAAGTGAGCTCAAGGCCAGCCTGAACTGCATAGTGAGACTCTGTCTCAAAAAGACAAAAAAAATAAAAAAGAAAGAAAGATAAACTCAACTAGAGACCATACTCATAAGTGAAATAAATCAGACTCACATATATAAACACTGTATTGTCTCCCTAGTGTAAGAAACTGAAAGAGCAAATAAAATCTGAAAGGTACAACAGATATTGTGAAAGGGAAAGAAACTGCTCAAAAGGATGGAGGACAGGAGGAAAGAAAGAAAGAAGGAAAGACAGAGAGAAAGAGAGAAAGAGAAAGAAAGAAGGAGAGAAAGAGAGAAAGAGAGAGAGAAAGAGAGAAAGAGAGAGAGAGAGAGAGAAAGAGAGAAAGAGAGAAAGAGAGAGAGAAAGAGAGAAAGAGAGAAAGAGAGAAAGAGAGAAAGAGAGAAAGAGAGAAAGAGAGAAAGAGAGAAAGAGAGAAAGAAAGAAAGAAAGAAAGAAAGAAAGAAAGAAAGAAAGAAAGAAAGAAAGGAAAAATATATTCCCAATTAGTAGTTACAGAAAAAGGACAGAGCATGTCATCCAGTGTGTCCATGGGGAAAACTCAATGAAGGATCTTGACTGGTCTTGATCAGGTCATGTGTACACCACTTGGACCAGTCACGGTCATCAAGGAGATGGGATGCCTGGAGGATAGGTCCATCCCAGTGACCAGAGGGACAGGGTCATAACCGACAGCTCCAGAGCTACATGGAATTGGGGAGGGTGTCTCCCCAAGGCATGATGAGTAGAGAGCCACAGTGGCTCCATCCCATACACCACGCATGTGAAGCTCATCTCTGCTCAAGATGGGCTCCACGTACATTTTTCTCTGTTCAAGATCTTCCCAGGAGCTCCTCAAACTGCAGATGAGCATTTTTATAAATATAAATTCACAAGATCATACAATGTACAAATAAAATAGGGCCAGTTTTCTCACAAGGTTCATAGCAATTCCAGAGGAATGGTAGCAAAATATTGTTTTTAGCATTAAAGATATCAGTAGAAAAAAGCAGAAAGACTCCCGAAGTGACTGCTTAGAAGGACAACTTTCATTGGAATGTACAGCTATTATTTTGTTGTGTTTAAAATCCAGATTATGTACAAAACTATTTTGCTAGTAATGTGATCGATACAAACATCTTACCAAAGAGTGCACGTGCTTTACTTTTATATCTAAGAATTTGGGGAAATGAGATTGGATGTGAACTTTGGTTAGATACAAATCAAGGCTTTTTATCCAGGTCCCCAATCTGTCTACTGTCAATCACAGCAGGATCCTCCGGAAGCTTATTAGAGTAACAGGTGACGGCCCCACCCCAGTGAGGGTCTGGCTGGGAGAGCTGGGTGGGACCAGCCATCGTTGTTCTCAGTGCTCCAGGTTGATTCTGACGAGCCTTCAGCCATTAAGGCTGCAAACCACTGTCCTAGATGCAGTAGGATCTGAGAGCCTGTTCAAATGCACCTTTCTGGAGTCCTACCCAGGCCTGGTAGGTTAGGCTTTGGGAGGAGCAGGGCTGTGCTTTATAGTTTATTGAGCTCCTACTGACCTGCTAAAACATTTTATTTTGAAATAATTATAGATTCAGAGGAAGTTACAACAAACAAACACAGTATACAGGGGCTTCTGTGTACCTTCTCCCCAGCCTTCCCCAGTGGTAGCTACTTTCATAACTATAGTACATTTTCTTTTCTTTTTTTTTCTCTTTGTCGTTTTGAGATGGGGTCTCCCTATGCAGTTCAGGCTGGCTTTCCACTCGCTTTGTAGGCCAGGCTGGCCTTAAACTTGCAGCAATCCTCCTGCCTCAGCCTCCCGAGTGCTGGGATTACAAGTGTGAGCCACCACACCCAGCTGTAGTACATTTTCTTACTTTTTTTATAGCACATTTTCAAAGTCAAGAGGTTGACACTTGTTCCTGCACAGAGCTTATGCAGATGTTAGTGAGTGTGTAAAGATAAGAGCCTCCTCTCCTCTCTCCCCCTACACCATGCACTCTTGTCTTAACTGCTATGGCCAAGTCTCAAAATCTGATGTATTGATTGATTCTATTTCATTCTCTTTTTCAAAATTAGTTCAGTTATCATAACTCCTTTATTTATCTGGATACACTAAGTCCCCGACTTATGAACATCTGAGTTTCGAACTTGCACAAGTGTACTATGTAAGACTCCCGTTGTCAGATTACAAGCCACTCCAAAGCCAGGCGTGGTGGTACATGCCTGTAAACCCAGCACTTGGGAAGCTGAAGCAGGAGGATCAATGCAAGTTTGAGGCCAGCCTGGGCTACAAAATGAGCTCAAGGCCAGCCTGAATTGCATAGCAAGACCCTGACTCAAAAAGACAAAAGAAAAAGAAAAAACAAACCAGTCCAACTTGACATTTTCCCAGATGTGAACTCATTTGTAATGCAGGGACTTAACCATATATTTTAAAATATATTCATCTACACCTACAAAAAATTCTTGCTTAGACTTTGGAATTGTATGAAACCTGTAGGCCAATTTTGGGAAAATTAACATCTTTGTGGTACCTTCTCATCTATGAACATGATAAGTCTTTCCATGTATTCAGGATGTCTTAAACCCTACCAACATGGTAAATGTCACCGTGTTTTAATTTTCATCTCCACATGTTCACTGTTAGTATGTAGAAATGCTATGGATTTTTTTGTATATTGATCTTCAATCCTATAACTATTCCTTAATTCCTCCAGGAACAATCATGTCATATGAAAATAGACTGTTTCTTTGTTCCTTTCCTATCTATATGCTTCCTATTTACTTTTCTTGTCTTATCATATTGGCCAGAACTTCCAGAACTTCCAGCCCCACCTGTATGAGTAGTGAGAATGGATATCCTTGTCCTGGTCCCAGTCTGAGGGGAAAGAATGATCTCTTCACCACTAAGTATGATGTTAATTGCAGTCTTTTGGTAGACATCTTTCTCAGGGTGAGGAAGTTTCCCTCTGTTTCTGAAAGTTTTTATCATGGAGAAACATTTGATTTTGTCAAATTATTTCTCTGGGTCAATAGATCTGATCATATCTTTCTTTAAGGCTGCTCATATGTGGATAATGTTGAATGATTTAAAAATATTGAACCATCTTTGTGTACCCAGTATATATACCACTTGGTTGTGATGTGTAATACTTCTTACACATTGACAGATTTGATCAGTTGAAGGTTTTTGTGTCTAAGACTTGAAGGTTACTGATCTGTCGTTTTCTTTTTTTGTACCACCTTTATCTCATCCTGGTATCCTATTCTGGTCCTCATAAATTGAATTGGGAAATGGTCTCTCCTCTTTTACCTCTTAGAAGAGATTGTACAAAGTTATCATTAGTTCTTCTGTAAATATTTGGGAAATTCTCCATTGAAACCATCTGGGCACGGAGATGTTTACTCAGGAAACTTAAAACTATGAATTCAGTTTTCTATGCATATAGGGTTCCTTAGGTCATTTCACTCATCTTGGCTGAGTTTTAGAAGTTTGTTGTTTTCAAGGAATTGGTCCATTGCTTCTTACTTTTCAAAAGCGTCAGTCTGAAGTTGTTTGTAGTTGTCCTTTTCTGGCTAACCCATCTATGGTGAGACACTTCTGCTCTTGATTTGGTGATGTGAGTCTTGTCTGTTGTTGGTCTTGCTAGATGGCTATTAAATTCATTGATTTTCTCCAATAATCAGTTTTTTGTTTTATTAATTTAAAAATTATTTTGTTTTCACTTCATTGCTTTCTGCTCTTATCATTTTCATTTCCTTCTTCTATGGCTTAGGTTTTTGTTCTTCTTTTTCTAGTTTCTTGGGGGTAGGAAATAGTTTATTCATTTAAGATATTTCCTCTTTTCCAGGGTAGCATTTAGTGTTATAACTTTAGTGGCAACTCTGAGTTTTCATATGCTATTTAATTATTATATTATATTTATATGTAATATAGCAAGATATTTTATTTTGTTCCCTCATTTCTCATTTCACTTTTATGAACTTGGGGGTTACTTGAACATTGTTTAGTATTCCACTTTGACTTACTAAAATTTTTAGATCACTGTATAATTTTATTAGTGGTTGCACAAATGTGCATAATTTATCCGTGTATGATTCAAGTGACATTTAGAAATCTCACTTCCTCTTATGTTCATATTTTTGAAATATAATTTCCTGGAGTATTTCTTTTTTTACTATTTTTTAAAAATATTTTTTGTATTACTGGGGATCAGGCCAGCATTACTCTGCCACTGAGGTACATCTTCATCCTTTAAAAAATATTTTTCTTTTGAGATGGGGTCTCACTAAATTACCCAGATTGGCCCCATACTTGTAATCCTCCTGTCTCAGCCTCCCAAGTAGCTAGAATTATAGGCCTGCACCACCATGCTCAGCTTTAAAGTACTTCTGAATACCCTCATCACATCAGATGGTGTTACAATTTTTTGTGTGTTACTTACAATTTTTACTTCATCCATTAAGTATAATTTTTTGAAACTCATGAAAATAGGATAGTTTATTATTTTTACCCATTCCATGGTACTTTTCTTTGTGAAGTTTCCAAACTTTCTGCTGTCATTGTTTCTTTCCTCACCGAGGAACTTGCAGTCTTTCTTTAAGAGTAGGGTCTGCCAATATTGTATGTCTGTATGTATTATCCTGAACACACACTTCGAAGATATCAATATGCAAAGCAGCAACTATTGGTGTG
>PVLD010002949.1:132595-153270 GCA_004027595.1 Dinomys branickii
ATTAATGGTCTGACCAATTTTGCATGTCTGTATATGGGTTCATATATTTACACTTCGAAGATATCAATGGATAAAGCAATAACCACTGTTGAGACCATGTCACCTTGTCTATAGATCAGTTGTGATTGTACTATTTTTTATGCTAATTGGTGTCTGTTTGTTAATATGTTTTTGTACTTTTATTTAAAAAAAAAAAAGAGTAGGGTCTGCCAGAGATAAATTCTTAGTTTTGTTCTTTCTAAGATGATGTCTCTACTTCTTTTCTGAAAGATGTGTTTATCAGATAGACAACCTGTGATTCACAATTCTTTGCTTTCAGTGCTTGAAAAATGTGACACTTCCTCTGGTCTCCATAGTTTCTGATGAGAAATCAGCTGTTCTTTGAATTGGTGTTACCTATGGGTGATCCATCATTTCTCTCTGATTGTTTTCAAAATTCTTTTCTTTCTTTTCTCTTCTCTTCTTTTCTTTTCCTTGTTCTTTCTCTCTCTCTCTTTCCCTCTCTCTCTCTCCCCCACATTCTTTCCTTCCTTTCTAGTTTAGCTCTCAGGAAGTTAATAATGATGGTATAGATTTCTTTGTCTTTACACTGTTCACTCAGCTTTTTTAATCTATAAATTTGTCTTTTACCAGACTGGGGAAATTTCCAGATGTTCTTTCCTGAAATTAACTTAACTTTTAAACTTTTAAATTTTTATTAGTACATGTTTGTAGTACATTCAATCTGGGGAACTGGCACATGTACATAACATGGCTCATTCCTTTTTTTCCCCTTCCCCTCAATCCCTCTTTTTTTGCCAGCATCAGATTCATTCATTCATTTTATAAGTACTTATAACATTAACTGTTGTACATACAGATTAACAGCCAGACTAACAGGCCAAAAAACCTACACAACACATAAGACAATTATAATAAATCAAGACACATTTTTAGATACATGTCCATGCTGGATAACAATAATTTTTTTTCTTTCTTCTTTCCTCTTGTCTGTCTTTTACCTTGTATTTTATTTGTATATTGAGTTTCTCATATAAGAGAAACCATGTAGCATTGTGTCTGTTTTACTTCATTTAACATTATGGTCTCAAGGTACATCCATTTTCCTACAAATGACTCAAGTTTGTCTTTCTTTATGGCAGAGTAATACTCCATTATGCATAAATACATTTTCTTTATCCATTCATCTGTTGATGGATACATAGGCTGCTTCCAAGATTTAGCTGTAAATCCAAGATGCTGCTATAAACAGAGGTATGCATACGTCACTGTGATATGATGTCTTTAACTCTTTGGGGAGGATACCTAGAAGAGGCATAGCTGAGTCAAATGGAATTTATACTTTTAGTTTTTCGAGGAATCTCCATACTGATTTCTATAGTGGTTATACCAGTTTATACCTTAACTATGAAGAAGAGTTCCTTTTTCTCCTGTAGCCTCTCCAACATTTGTTATTGATCAATTTCTTGATAATAGCCATTCTTCATGGAGTGGGATGGAATCTGTGTTATTTTAATTTGCATTTCTTAAATGGCCTGTGATAAGTTTGAGAGACATATGTGATAGCACATGCCTGTGATCCCACCACTTGGGAGGCTGAAGCAAGAGGATCACTGCAAGTTTGAGGCCAGCCTGGGCTACAAAGTGAGTTCAAGGCCAGCCAGAACTGCATATTGAAACCCTGTCTCAAAGAGTCATTTAAAATTTTTTTTGAGAAACACTATTCTGAAATAGGGTTCAAGGATTCAAGAAACCCTCAAATTGTATACTAAATACTGTAAGGTATCCATTTTTCCTAGGAAGGTGCTGACAGCCTTCCCTGAATTCTCAGAAGATCCCATGACACTTGCCCTAAATTTTCTAGAAGCATTGGCTTATGGCCCTGTAGTGTTATTTTTGATCCTCTAGGCCAAAACCAGTGAGAAGCTACTGGGTGTCCTTTCCTTCCTTGTACCATAGCTATTCAGTTCCTGTGGACCAAAAGTCTCCCTGGAAGCCTTGGAAAGTATGATCAGTTAGGTGAAGAGTTTCTAAGTGCCTAATTTGTGCCAGACAATTTTTTCCTCATTTCCCCCTAATCGTTGAGAAGGAGAAGAATTCAAAAATTAGCATCATTCTTTGGCTTATGAAAAGTTCAGGCTAAGAATGCTAGAGTAAACTGAGCTGCTTTGAGCTTTAAAATCTGTTCCTAATGCTCTGAGCTGCATACACCAGTGGTCAAAGTATACCCCCAAAGGCACAAGGCCGTGCACTACAACCATGCATGACACAGAGTTCCTCTGCATAGCTCTGCTTTGCCCAGCACAGTTGATCATCGGAGCTCACTGTGTTCCCCAAGCCAGTGTGGCCCCAGACAGTGCCCAGGCTCACTCTTCTGCCTGACACACTGTCCTCCTCTGTCAGCATATTCCTGGGTGAACTCCTGCTGAGCTCATCTGGGAAGCACTGCCTCTGGGATGCCTGCATTCTCCCCTCCCCAGCACTGAGAGGACCACGGAGTTGGGTGTTCTTCCAATGTCACTCCCGCTCCAGGACTTCACGCTCTTTTCTGATGGCCTACTCGTCCCTCACGTTAGACAGTGACACTGTTACCTAGTCTTGGTTGCCTTATGCCCTCATTGTATTGTACCCTCAAAAGTACAATGAGAGCTGCACGTGGAAGTGCACCCCTATAATCTCAGCACTCAGGAGGCAGAAGTAGATCGTCATAGGCTTGTGGCAAGCTTGAGTTGCATAGGAAGAGCCTGTCTATGTATATATCCTAAGGCATGCACATAAGCACTCTGTCCAGAAGGAGGTCACCACCGGCAGCTGACTGGCTGATCCCTTCTTCCATCTCTTCCTGAAATGTAATAAATATCTCTCTAACTTCTTCATCTACAGTTGTGGAAATCAGGTGTTCAGCCTGTCCCGAGCAAGTCTAATCTTGAATTCTCACAAACATCTGTTTATTCATTTTCTTTAGCCTTTTAAAAGAGCAATGCAAAGGTTACTGGTCTTCTGCTAGAATGCCTACCTCCCCACTTATGGCAAATACAAATAACACCGACTTCTGCCTTCTCCCTTTGTCTTACTGCTGGATCTTATGAACCCCTTCTCACTGCACTGACATCTATGAGAACTACTTTCCCATCGGACATGAGCACCTTGAGGCAGGGATGTGTCTTATCCGACCTAGACCCTCCAGGCACTGGTACACGGTGGCATTCCAGGGATGTTGGTGGAAGAACTCTGATGTCAGATCATCACAGTTCTACTGTCCCTTAGGAGTAGAACATGTATTTCCTCATCTCCTCTACATCTTTACTTCCTGTGTGTCTTTATTCTTCATTCGAAGCCACTGTGAATTTTTTTGGGGGGGAAGAGAAATGAATAGATAAAGGCAACACATTTTAAAGTAAATTTTTTATTCCCCCTAGGTACTATCTTGGTCGTCGAATGTATATTGTTATTTCTGAGCCAGACATGATCCAGCAGGTGTTGGTTGAGAACTTCAGTAACTTTTCCAACAGAACGGTATGTACTTTCCTCAGCATATGTTTTGAGAAGGTTTACTGATACACGTTTGCACGGTGATTCTATTTATCATGGATAATTGGTACCTGTGTATAGCATACCTTAAATCCTTTTACTTCTCCCCTTTCCCTGTCTCCCTCCCCCTTCTCCCTACCTGTAGATCCCTTTCCCCTTGCAAAAGATCTAATTCCTATATCCCATCCTTTATTTTGCTCTTTAAGTTATTTATACTTCAAGTTTCTCATATTAAAGAAGCCATGCGATATTTAAGCTGACTAATTTCACTTAATGTGATGCTCTCAAGGGGCATCCACTTTCCCACAAATGACTCAGATTTAATCTTCTTTAGTACAGTAACACTCCATTGTGTATAAATCCCACATCTCTGCCTATGAATGGCCTGGTGGGGCGACTCTAAGATGAAAGGACTGTATGTATGACAGACCCACTAGGAAGATGATGGCCCTAGTTTTATAGGGTCTATGTCAGTTCTCAAAACTAAGCTTCCCATGAACTCGGATTTGAGAGAGAGAGAGAGAAGAAGCAGAAGGTGGTGTTTACATCTAAGAAACACTTCGAGAAAGCAAAACTCAGGAGGAGTTGAGGGTAACAGAAATGCTAAAACCAGGAAAGTTTTCTAAAGCTGTGCTCAAAACTAGAGGACTCCAGAGCGCACAGACCAAGTGACCAAGGTTACTGAGTAGTTATGAGAAAATAAAAGCAGGAAAGAAACATTTCAAGGATCTTATGCCTGTAACTCTTGATGTAAGCATATATGAAAGAGGATAAGAAAGTGTGAAAGTATTAAAGTCAGAAAGAAAAGATAAACTACCTTAGTTGGGAGATTTGCCCCCAAGTAATCCCTGTTACTTCTGTTCTCCAATCTGCATACCCCATCATTTTTGGAAAGTACAAAGTACTTTAAAAAGTATCCTACTTGTTAATCTTTGATGTAAAAACCTCAAAAAATTGGCAAGAGGACAGAAAATGGCAGAGGTCAGTGTTGTTCAGATTTTCAAAAACTGTGGAAACAGGAACGCTAGCAGAGAAGACCAACAATTTTTATGTTGATTCCTGGAGAAAACCTGAAGTGAGTTATGTAAACAGATGCTTGGAAGAATCCAGACAATTCTGTGCTAATCATTTTTGGGGAGGAGATGTCAAATAAAACTTCATTTTCCATTCTTAGAGGGGTAGCAGGTAATGTGCTCATCCTTCTGTTGATTACTTGGCAAACTTTTTGCACATCTGTCATTGGCCAAGGCAGTGTCTTGGTGCTGAGGGTGAAGAGAGAGGAACTGTCATCTTGCCTGCAAGGTGCTCATGGGTAATGAGCAGGGCAAGCTGGTCATTCATCCACCAGAGATGAGCACAGCACGGAGTTTCCTACAGCGGGGAGCCCAGGCTGTCCAGGGCACACATGGAGAAATCTTGCTGGATGTGTGATATCTGGGGGACCTGGAGACCATCCCCCTGCACTGTGAACCAGTTGAACCATCTAGAAGGTTTTGTTAGCTTGGTTGTTTGTCTTTGATTTTGTTTGTCATCATCATAAAAACTTATGAGACTGGTACTGTCAGTGTTTCCATCTCACGGACAAGGACACTAAGACTCAAAGGAGTTCAGGACCCACCTTGGTCACACACCTAACTCGAGGAGTAGCAAATGTTTGCATGCTATCACCTCCAGAACAAACCTAGGGTCCTTCTACTGTGCTGCTAGAAATGGCTGCTTCAGGTGACGTTTCCAGGTGTCACAGTTTAATCAAATAATTGGCTACTCATCGAAAAGGCACTCATCTTCTGACCCAGAGCAACATGCCCAGTTCTAGACACCACCTGGCCCCAGAAAGAGGTGACAGTGACAGCCTGTGCTGCTGCCTCCATCCCCTTGGAACAGCCAAAGGAAATGCAGACATTTAACCCCTTTGGTGTGGCCTCTAGATTCCCTTCCCAAACACTGTGACATTACTTCCCTGTTCAAAGACCTCTGAAGGCCTTCTGTCCCTCCGAGATCTCAGAGACTGAATCTCCCTATGCAGTGTATGTTTTCCATACTGTCAGCAGGGGGTGTTAACTGAAGAAGCCAGGGAAGTGGAATCACTGGCACCACGTCCCACCTGAGCAGTTGCAAAAGCACTTGGGAGCCAGCATGCTTCCTGAGCTCATCTGAGTCCCTGAGCAGCAGGATGGGACACGACCACTGTGAGTGTCTCCATATGGCTCAGATGATCCCTAGGACATCACCCGGAAGTGGTCTACTCTCCAGTATTTGCGCTAGATGCAAACAAGGCTAATGTACCTGTTCTAGCAGAAGGCACCAAATAAATAAATTTGCCCTCAGCCTCAGCCAATTTCTCCTCTGAACAAATCAATTGGCTGCTTCTATTTCTCCCAGTCCCCTTGGCTAAGCCTCTAGGTCCAGGGCCCCAAATGCCAGAGTATAGTTCAATTTCCCTCCTTTTCCACTCAACACAGGATTAAGCCTTCAGCACTAAGTTCAAGTTTCCCAGAGAAGAGTGAAGGGCCTCTATAACTTAGATCCGTCCCACATGCTCTTCTACTCTCACTGCCCCCCAATACCAGGCATTACCTCCGCTGGCCTCCAGATAGTCCTGCCCCTGGACCTTTGCCTGTGCTGACAGCCCCTGGAATGGGAGGCTGCCAAACAGTGGGTCTCCCATTTATTAGCAATGTCATTTTGAGCCAGCTTCTTTTTAAGCCTCTTGTTCTTCCTTTGGAAAATGGGGATACAGCCTACATTACTGGACTATTGCACAGCTATCATGCATTTAAGTCATGTGTCTGCATAGTGCTTGGCAGGGGAGACCAGGACAATGTCTAGTAGTGGCTTTGAGCAAGAAAGCTCTCCCCCTCTTCTGCACCCATCCAAACTCTAGCTGTTTTTCAAGATCTCTGCAGACTCTGCCTCTCCCAGGAAGTCCTCCCTGCCTCTCCTGACATCTCCTCTCTCCCTTCTCGGAACTCTTATGCCTCATTCACTTTGTAATTGGTCCCATTGTGCCTTACAGTAAAGGAAGATGCGGCTGCTATTCTAACTTGATTATTAATTCTTTACGACTAGGAACTACATCTTCCAGCTCTTTTTCATACCCTATGGCCCAAACACATGACTATTCAGTCTCCAACTGGAGTTGCATCGCTATCAACTTGAGGCTCTCCCCAGAAGAAGGAGGTACAACCTGAACCCAGGAATTCAATATTCACTTCTTCATCTGGGTCATTCACAAGCATAGGAAAAGACCCATTATAGATTAGATCTGAGGAATCCCTACTGTTTATAATTTCCCATGTGGGAATGTATCCACTTATCTTTAGCTTTGTTTATGGTCTTTAAACCAATTCCATATTCATGATAAAGCAACCCTTAGTGACTCAATTTTTCTAAAAACAAGCGTTAGAGTGGGATTTTCTCACAGGTTTTGAAAGTCAAATTAAACTGGGTTCTGTGGTTCTCTCTTATCCATATGCTTATTTATCTGCTAAAGAACTCAAGGAGATTAGTGAGGCGTGATTTCTCCTTCCTGACACCAGGCAGCCTTCCCTCTAATAAGCCATGTTTACTTAAGTGTTCAGCGATGGGGCTTTATTATACATTCACTCAGTAAACATTAAATGCTTACGCCATGCAAGCCTCTGGCAAACGGTCCCTTGTGATACAGAAATACCTTGGCAGATTAGCTTGATGCATTAAGTGAAGAAGAACTTAAACAATGCTTGTGTCATTTTCCAACAGAAAGAGCCCATCTCTGCTCACAAACCCAGGCTTGAATGATGGGCATCTGTGGACAGCCCACTGGGGGAGGCCCTGCCCTGGGTTTAGCTCCAAGGCTTGATGAGAGTGGGGTGCATCCCACAAGGGACGCTGACTGGAGGTGGGGTGACGCCTCAGGGAACTCCCCGACACGTGTCAGAGCTGAGCGAATATTTGAATTGCAAAATCACTGAATGAAATATTCTTTCCCCAACTACAAAACACTGCACTGAACAAACTATGGCAGACTTGGGGTGGTGATTTTTACATCTTGCTTTTCCATTCACATTATCTGGGATGCAGGAGACTGGGTAGCGACTCTGCTCCATCTTGCACGGCTCCTTACATATGCTCCTTGCGTCTCCACAGATGCCCTCAGGTCTTCCCCGAAACTGCTTTGCATTGGTGCAACCATGGTTTGCCTTTAGACGCAAGTCTATGTTCCTTAACATTTTATAAGTGCACCACTTCAGCAGGTGGATTGTTTTTAATCTGTGATAGCAGAGATTAAACCCAGGGCCTTCACACTGAGCTATGTTGGCTGTCCTTTTTATTTTCTATTTTGAGACAGGGTCTCCCTAAGTTGCTAGGCTGCCTGCAGACTGGGCTTGAACGTGTAATCCTCCTGCTTCAGGCTTTCAGAATGCTGGGATTACAGATATGTGCTACCATGCTTGTCTTTGGATATTTTTCCTTAGATGTTTTGAATTGTCTCCTCTTTGCTATGACATTCTCAAAAGTAAAGTCCTAAGGGTGGCTTTTTTTTTTTTTCTTTTGTCTTTTTGAGACAGGGTTTGGCTATGCAGTTCAGGCTGGCCTTAAATTCACTTTGTAGCCCAGGTTGGCCTTGAACTCACAGCGATCCTCCTGCCTCAGCCTCCCAAGTGCTGGAAATACAGGCATGTGTCACTATGTCTAGTGTGTGGCTTTTGGGCTGGGGATATAGCTCAGTGGAATAAGCGCTTGCCTAGCAAGCACAGGGTCCTGAGTTCGATCCCCAGTACCGAAAATAAATAAATAAATAAATAAACTGCATTAGTGTGTGGCTTTTTTTTTTTACTCTATGGAAATTAGAGCAGAGTCCATGTGACTCAGCAGAAATGGCCATAACCAATGGTAGAATTTCTTATTCTTGGCCTTTCATCAAAGTCTAGAGTTGGAGAAGCCATGGAAAGGATGATAATCAGTGGGCTGGTCCTCACCCCGTCTCTTTGCTCCATATGGTTGGGATGGAGATGTGGAGGAGATATAGGCATTGAGTCATGGATCCTGCTGCCTTGGAGCTAGGAGTTCTAGTCCAAGATGGCACCATGGAGCCTAGCCACAGTCGTGCTTGCTTCACAGTTCTGCTGCTTGGATGTGGACTTGAAGTAGGAGTGGCAGTTTTATGGGGGGGTGATGGGTATCAGTTTTCAGGCCCTCATGAGCACCTCAGAAGTCACCTCGCCAGGCACAGGTCAAACCACAATCTTGACTCAAGTATCACATCTAAAACCCTGTGATGACTTTGGTGAATGGTTTCATAAGAACCCTAGAAAGTCAGGGACCTGGCTGCCCTGGATTTAGCCTCTTAGAAAGCTGCTTCATCCACTCAGCAAATGGCAATCATAAAGATGGAAATCATAAGGATGAGTCATCATGAAAGCACAACCCCTCAGCCTTGGCAAGGATGACTGAAGTCCCAGGGGAAATTAGTCACTGGAAACCTTAGCACCCTCTGTGCCTTTGACAACACCCTCTTCCACAGGAGAATGCTGGGTCATTACAGAGTTCATGGGCCCCAGAGACACCACTCAGCTATAGGTGGATCATGTGCACTTGTGAGGGGGGCACTTGGAGACCTGCCTACGGGCAGCACAGACAGCAGAGGTGTGGGCAGCTTTGCCACAAAATTGTCCCCCTTTAACTTGTCCCCTCTACGCCTGTAACTGGCTCTTCTCACCCATGCTTTTGAAACTCTGTGCCTAGAGTTCCTGGTCCTCTTTCCCCTAAATGAAACAGTGAGGAACTGAAAATATTCAGGCCCTCAAATGTGTGCAGTAAGATGTGTGCTCTGAGATGAGCTGTGCGTGACTACGGGAGTTCCTGCCACTTTGGCCAACCCTGCAAAGCTTTTGTTAGCAGTGCATTTCCTGAGAAGGGCCAACCCACATTTAGGCCCAGATCTAAATGAGGCAGTTCTTCCTGCAAGCTCAGACCACAGAGAACAGGGAACCATGAAACATGGGGGAACTTCATTGGCCTGACCTCTTTTGAGCAGGTTTCTGTTTCCTGAGGGAACATTTTCTGATGCACAGCAAATCCTCTAGCCCAAACCAAAAGCTTTTTGTCCAAGGATGGATGGATGGCCCATTGGAAGTCCCAGTGATGACCATGCTGGGGTACCTGTCCCCTGCCTGTGGGCCTTTTCTTTCACCTGATCTCCTCAGTCTGGACAGTCAGTCCTGGAGGAGTCCAGTGCATGGATTTGCATTTGAGTTGTAAAACACACTTAGCTCCAAGTTTTCAGTGCGATAGGTTTGAACTTTACCATCTTTTAAGGAACTTAGTAATTGAGAAGCCTTGGAAGGTAGGAAAGCAGTGCTAAGTGGCATTGATTCTGAGCTCAGATGTTCTGTCTCTGCCCTGCAGAACTTTGTTTTAGAATTCCAAAATCTTGTTCAAAATGATGTTATATTTCTGTGTCTTCTTAGATTCAGTTCAGCAAGAAGTGATCTTTATATATTTTTTTAAAAGCAGTAAAATTTCATTCTTATATGTCCTTGCCCTAACTTTTGTGGAGATAGAGGCAGAAATAAGTGTATAAACCTGGGGATTAATGTCTAGAATTTTGGGGTGAGAACAGTAAATAAGCTGCAGAAGTGATTCTAGTCTCACCTTAGTTACATTCTGGAACAATCCATGGAATTCAAGTCACCAGGCCGGCAGGTCCTGACCCTCACTCCTCCCTGACCCAATCTTTTTTTTTTTTTTTTTTTTATATGCATCTCTTTTCTTTCCATTTCTGCCTCTTGTAAGCCATAGCACAGCAATGTGGTGAAAGGCCTTGGTTTAAATTTAAAGGAATGAAATAAAATTCCACATTTGTTACTTATTAATAGCTATGTGACCTTGAGCCAGTCCATCAACCTCTCTGAGATTCAGTCTCCTCCTGTGTAAAATGTGAGTTAGGCTTGCCTAACCACTAAGGTCAGGTTCCCAGTCCTGTGGCAGTCGGCACTAACTGGGCATGTGGAGTCCCACCAGCAGGTCACAGGGCCATTTTGTGCTTCAAGCCCAGGAACAAAGTCCCTCTCAGGTCCCTGTGAAAGTGCTACCTTCCCAGCCACGTATGGCAGTGGCCATGTGAGGGGAACCCGGGTCCCTCTAACAGTGCCCTGATGAGGTGCTCTGCTGAGACCCAGAACTGATTTCCTTGAGCAGTGGACACACCTGACGAGCTCCCTCTGTGCCATTCTCTTGGGCCACAGTCAAAAGGTGGGGGAAGGGAGGTATCTTCACAACCATTTCTATGGGTACAGTGAATGAGTGAATATTATTCAGTGTGACAGTAAAGGGAAACACTACTTTTCTTTTAGTATTTTTAAACATTTATTTTTAGTAAAGGGAACATCTTTACTAGCTCAAAGCACTAAAATATAAGCCCTTCTTGGTTCAGACCGCCCTTGGTACAGCCAGAGAACAACACCCATACACTACATATGGCCTCAAGCATAGACTTTGGGGTAATTCAGGTGACAGCTCTCTGGAATTTAACTGATTTGACTCTACTCAGGGGTAGCCCCAGAGGCTCCACACGCCCAGGTGAGGAAGCGGAGGCATGGAGGGGCATCCCCATGTATGAGAGGGACTGTGGGAATCGGAATCTCAGTGCCCTGGGCTCAGCCCTTCTGCGGTCATGGCACACAATGTGCTGTTGATATTTTTGCAGGCTCCCGAACATGCCCACATCACAACTACCAAAGGGTCACATGTCCCCTGGAGTCTTTCAAAGAAAGATGCAGCCCCCTGGGAAGCCATGGCAAGTCTCAGTTGAGAATCACGGGTTTAGCCCATGAGAAGCTCTCAGTAGATGGTCGCTCTTTTCTCCAAGCACAAGAAGCGCAGGGGTGGCTTTTCTTTAACAATAGGCTCTTTGGGACTGTGATTCTCAGTTATAAATTTATACTTAGCTGACTGAAGTCTAAGAGTTTACGTTTTTAAGTGTTTTTTTTTTTCCAGTACTGGGGATTGAATCCAAGGCCTTAATACTGAGCTACATCCCCAGCCCTTTTTGTTTTACTTTATTAATTTTGAGACAGGGTCTTAATAAGTGACTAAGTTGCCCAGATTGGGTTCAAACTTGCAGTCCTCCTGCCTCAGCCTCTCCAAGTGCTGGGATCACAGGTGTGAGCCACCATACACTGTTTAAGAGACTTTAACTGAAAAGAGAAACATGTTCATTTGTCCAAAGGCATCTTAACAGTTGACCCATAAGGCCACAGCTAGGCCCCTGTTATTGATCAGGGCAGTGTCTTCTAATTAGGGGGAAATGGCCTGAGTGGACAGAATAAGGCAAGGCACTTTCTGAGTTGGAAGAGGGGCAAGTGTCACAAACGTCTTACAAACCACCCCTCCGCCTGCCCAATGAACTGCAAGCACTCTCTTCTTTGTCTCCATGGTTTTGACCCCGTAAACATTCCCAACTCATAATAAACAGACACTCCTCAGAGTTGAATTTGCAAACCTCCAAACAGAAAACACAGCTGACCCAGCTCAACAGCGAGGTCACAGGTTCCCTCAGCCTTGGCCAGTACCCGTTGAAAGTGGCGGCCACCTGCCATGTGGTTGCAAAGGACAGCTGCCAATGGCAGTCTCCACGGACTCACACCTTTCTGCATCTTTCTGGACATGCTCATCCTACCTGCCCAGGGCCTGGATGTTTGGAGCAAGGCAAATTGAAACAGGAGCCTCTGCTGCTGAGTTTTCCATCTGCTCCTCTCCAGCCACACCCGCCTCAGCTTCTCCTCCTCCCCTGTGCAGGACCCTTCCCACATTCCCATCTCCTCCCCTTTCCTGACACTTTCAGGGAGGCTTCAAACAGGCCACCCCTTGAAGGAGAAGACAGGCTCACAGAATGGCACTCTGTGATACCCTAGCAGGACACCAAGTTAGATTAGGAAGCTTGGGCTCTGAGGGGACTCGCTCGAGATGCTGAGGAAGCTAGGGAGCTCAACCAAAGTCAAGGAGATCAACACGAACCACTGAGAACTAAAGAGCAATCTCCTCATGCATGTCAGAGGCAATGGTCATGTCTTGTTACTTTTCTCTTGCTGCTGAGACAAAATGCCCAACACCCAAAATTAAGAAAGGAAAGGTTTATTTAGCTCACAGTTCCTGGAGGTTTTGGTCCATGCTCAACTGGCTCCAAGGCAGGGTGGCACATGGCAGAGGGCAACTATTCATGGCAGCAGAAGACATCAAAGCAACAAGCGGCGGCAGCAGACTCTTTCTCTCCCTTATACTATAGGCAAACTACCTGCCCCAGGGCAAGTGTAGCACTCACACCCACAATCCCAGCATTGGACTATGGATCAGTGATAAACTCTAGAAGCCCAACTCATGACTGCATGAGGCTTTGGGGGGACATCCAGGCACAAACCATAACAGGTCATCAAAGGGTGACAGCCCAAGCAGCTGCAGAAGATGGAGCATCTGAGTCCAGATCGGTCTAGGGCTTGGAGGTATGGCTCAGTGGTACAGCACTTGCCTGGCACCTGTGAGGCACTGGGTTCCATCCTCCATTCCGCAAAACAAAGCAAAAAACTGACTATGGGGCCAAACATGGAGGCATAATCTCAGCTACTAAGGATGCTGAGGCAGAAGGATTGAAAGTTCAAGGCTAGTCTGGGAAAATTTAGCAAGATTCCATCTCAAAAACTTAAAAGGGTCAGGGATGTGACTCAGTGGTAGAGCATCCCTGGTTTGATACCCAGTACCACAAAAACAAAAAACCAAAATAACTGGCCATAGGATTTCTGGACAGAAAGGATACATGCCCTGACACATCTTAATATACTTCTTAAAATGTGGCCCATGTCTGAAAACTGTTCAAGTCTGTCACACAACGCAGGGGGCACTCCTTCCTGAGACCAGTAGGCAGCCTCCTGTTTTCCTGGCATTGCTACCCCAACACAGCCTCCAGCCTGTGGCCAGGTATGAGTCCCAGATCTCTTTAATGTAAACTGTTAGGTCTCTCTATGATCTGAACAACTAATTTTCAATCTAAATATAAATGCTTATGCTTATATCTATTGATTTTTATCTTCTTGGTTCTCACTCACCATTTAATCTTGTCTATATTGATTTATGGTGAAGCAGTAGTATCATTATTTGATCATCCTGGAGAGATCAAATCCAGGGCCTTCAAACTATCATCACCGGCCTCTTAAGAAGCTTTTAAACTTTTATACAACACCTCACTAAGTTGCTAGGTGCTCAGGCTGAGCTCCAACTTAAAATTCCCCTGCCTCAGCCTCCCAGAATGCTGGTTTGGTATTTTTACAAATTGACATAACTTCCACACATAAATTGTGAGTGTAAATCTCAATGCATCTTTGTACAGGTAAAATGCACCCATGGGACCACCACCAAGTCAAAGCCAGCACACATCCAGAGTCCCCTTTGCCTCTTCCCCTCCCTGCATCCAGAAGCAGCCACTCCTCTGACATTGATCATCATAGGTTATTTTTCGTGCTCTTGAATGTCACGTCAGTGAAAACATGCACTGTGTCCTTTTGTCCTTGCATTTGTGCTCTGTCTGTGGGGTTCACCCATATCATGTATTAAAATGAATACAGTTCATCTCTTGTATTGCTGTCATATTCAGATGCATGAAATAGCAGTTTATTCCTCGGTTGATGGACATTTAGGTTGCTTTCAGCCTTTTGCTACTATGGACTCAGGTACTATGAACCTATTAAGAAAGTGTGGTTTTGAGCATGTGCCTTGCTAGTTTACATACCAGGCCCTGCACATGACTGGCTTGTGTTCAAACTGAGAAGGTTTCCCAGCACAGAACTCCATCCAGTGCTGATGAGCTCTAGTGGTTCTGCCTCCTAGCCTGACATTTCCCCTTGTCACTGCTTTTCATTGTGCTCTGGTGGCTGGGCAGTGGTGGCCTCTCACTGTGGTTTTAATTTGGATTTGTCTGATGAGGGCTGCGGTTGAGTACTTCATATTCTCACTGGCCATTTGCATGTCCTGCTTTGCCTTGTTAAGTCTTTGCCTCTTTCTGATGGATTCACTGTCATTCTAACATGTTCTAAGTTTTTATCAGATAAATGCATTGCAAATATCTTTCCTTAGCCTGTAGCTGGCTTACTTATTTACTAAGTGATATTCTTCAATAGTAAAATCCAATGGACCAGAATCTTCCGTTTTGGTATTACTTTTGTTATTCTGTTTAAGAAATCCTGCCTATCTCCAAGGTTACAAAGATATTCTCCTAAGGTACAAGTCTTACTGTATCTTTCGCTCTTTGGTCTATGACCTATCCCCAGTTAGCTTTCGTATACAAAGTAAGGTGCGGGTCTCTGTTCATCCAAATGCTCCAGTATCATCTGTTGAAAAGATCCCCACCCCCTCCCCACTGAGTTTAACAGCACCTTTGTCATAAGAGACCATATGTGTGAATTTGTTCCTAGATTCTATTTTGTGTTGTTGGTCAATTTGTTTATCCTTCCTTCAATGTCACACTGTCTTAAATATCATAGCTTTGCAGTAAAGATGGCCTCATAAACTCCAGGTTCTTTGGTCAGATGCATTTATTTGTAAATCAGCTTGCCACTTTTTGAAGAATTGACTTCATAACGCTACTGTTTTTTCCAACCCATGAATGTAGAATCTCTATTCATCTGAGTCTTCTCTAATTTGTCAAAGCAATGTTTTGTAGCTTCAGTATGGAGACCTTGTACACCCTTTGTCATATGTGTTCTGAGGTACTTGATAGTTATTACAAATTGTTGTTTAATTTCATTTTCTAATTTTATGTAGAAGCAAGTTTTTTGTATACTCAAGCTGTACTCGATCATTAGTAACCTCAATATTAATTCCAATAGTTTATTTGTACATACTTCTTAGATTTTCTATGTTATATAGTCCTGTCATCTATAATACAGCTTTATTTCTTCTGTGTAATTTTTACATATTTCATGTCTTTTTCTTGCCTTTTACACTCTCTACAATGTCAAACAGAAGAGTAGCAGTGAACATAGTGTCTCGTTTCCAGCCCTGAGAAGTGTTACGTTTCATTGCTGAGCATGACTTTAGCTAAAGGTTTTTTGTAAATGTCATTTATCAGATTCCCTTATATTCAGAGTCCATCAAGAGCTGTGACCATGAATGGGTATTGAATTTTATCAAATATTTTTTCTATATCTGTTGAAATTATGTATGTTTTTCTGCTTTAATCCGTGAATGCAGTAAGTTACACTGGTTGCTTCCAAAGGGACCATTGCTGGAATAAGTTCCACTTGGTGTTAGTGAGGTTTTTTTTTTAAAACATATCACTGGGTTATACCAGCTAATATATTTTTTTAATTTTTGTATCTATGATCATGAAAAAGTTTGACCTGTACTACTTCTTATAAATCTTTGTCAGACTTTGTTTTGTTCTTTTCTTTTTCTTGGCTTTTTGAAATAGAGTCTCACTATGTAATTCGGAGTGGCCTCGAACTCACAGCAATCCTCCTGCCTCAGCCTCCCAAGTGCTGGGATTACAAGTGTGTGCCACCAAGCCCGGGTTCTTAGTCAGACTTTGGAATCAGCTCAGACTGGCTCATGAGATGGTCCAGTTTAATGTTACATAAATTGTAAACCTACAGCATGAATCTTCTCAGCTGTGATTTCAGCAAAACAGGAGTTTATTATTAAAAGAACAAATGCAATGTTCATTGGAGTGAGCTCAGTGGAGAAGCTGTGATTCTCCATTTGATTCCAGATTGCTAGAGTTTTGTCTTTGGTTGCTCCACCAGCCATGAATCCACGCAATAGAATTATTTCCCCACCATTATTTCTCTTCCTTCCCCGAACAGCATCCTTGGAACTCACAAAACGTTTTGTTTCCCACATCGATAGATCTGTCTCTCTGAGAGTAGAAAGAATGCGGTTATTTGGCCTTACCCGGGGTCAGAGAACTTGCCCTGACTCCTCATAATCACTCTTTAAAACAGTCTTTTGAGAACAGGAGAGAGCCCTGGAGTGAGATCCAGGCAGCAGGCCTTCCCTAGGCGGTGTTTTCTCAGCTGTGTTCTGTAAGGGGACTAGGAGTTGGCAGGCAAAGGAAGAAGGGCGTCCGAGTGGGGCTGAGAGTTCCAGGAAAACGGAGATACAGTGATACAGCGTGTGAAAGGGACGGGAGCCGGGAGAGAAGGCGGCGCGGGCCGGGCACTCCCAGAGTGGCAGCACGCAGCCTCACGCACCGCGCCCAGCCACGCGCCTGCAGCTTTCAGGGCATCAACCCGGCTCCGCATCCCGGTTGCTCAGTAGGAAACTCCTGGAGAGTCTGTCCTTGACTCCTGGCTTCCTCCCACCACTCACCCTATCCGCGCGGACCCGATCCGACCCGCGCGGGACCCTCACTCTCCCTCCAGGCGCCTGCAACGGAGCGGCCCTTGGTCCCTGCCCCGGGGAACTGGGCCCCGGCCTCTCTCCCCTCTTCCTGCCTCTGCTTCCTCAGCTTGTTCTCAAGCCCGAAACAGCGATCGCTTAAAACCAGCCAGCTCGGACCCTGCTCTGTTCGAAATTCTCCCCTGCCTGCCCCTCGCTCGGAGAGGAAGTCAGAGCAATCACAGAGGCCACCGCGCACGCACGAGGTCCTGGCGATTTCCCGGTCCCCGTGGATCACCGGCTCCCGCCCCGCCCTGCCCCTGAGGGTCCTCAGACCCCGCGTCGTTGCCGCCGCCGCCGTGGCTCCCCTACCTGGAACTTGACTCCCGGACCCATAGAGGACTCGCTCACGTCCCTCCCTGTCAGGGGGTCCAGGGCGGACTGTGGGCCATTTATCCCACCGCGCTCCAAAATCTGTGCTTGTCTCCTGCCTTTTCCACTGGAGTCAGGGAGGACAGGGGCCTGTTTGTTGACAACGGTTCCCCCGGGCACCTGATCAGGGCCTACCTTGGATGGGTCACTCAAGAAATCCTTGGTAGGTGAGAGGCTCAGAGCTCTTCTAGGAGGTAGGTAGCATTATCATCTCCAGCCGTACATGGAGAGACTGAGGCCCAGAAAGATCAGTTCTAAAGGTCCCCTGGAGCCAAGACTTGAATTCAGAGGTCTGTTTTGGAGGCCACGCTCTTACCACTGCATTACCTACCCGCGTGTATGGGGCAGGGAGTACAGCCTGGTCTCACAGAAAGCTGCATCCTGTGTCCTCTGACTGTGACTACAGAGGACCGGAAGTTAAAGACCCCCTCAGGTTGGTTGTTGTGCTCAGAAAGGCCGAGGATTGGCGGGGGCCAGGGCTCATAAAGCAAGTCAGGGAACTGCACAGGAGAAGCTGTTGGGCAGGGCTAGACGCGCTTTATATTTTTTAACTAATACATAAAAAGATATTTCATATATAATAAGAAGGTACCATGTGGTACTCTGGTGCACATGTAGACTGTGTAATGTTTAAAAAGCTAAATATAGCTCTCTCTCCACGTATCATTTTTCTTGGTGAAATTATTCAATATCTTCTCTTCCAGCTTTCTGAGATAGACCGTCGTCACTGTAGCACCCCGCAGGGTCTTGTTCTCATCTAACTGGACCTTAGCACCTTGATCCACCTTCCCGGCTTCCTCCTCCACTCCCCAGCCCCTGGGACCCACCATTCATTCCACGCTCCACTTTCATGCCTTAGAAAGACCCCACTGGCCACAGCGCAGAGCACAGACCCGTGTCACTAGGTTAATGACTGGGAAACCAGCTAGGGGCCAAGACAGTGGTGACCTCTGCCAGGCGGTTGGCCATGGGATGGAGAGAGTTGGCTGATGAAAGAGATTTCAGAGTTGTGACTGGTTAGATTTCAGTTGAGAGAGAGAAGATGACTCTCTGGTTTGGGGTCTGGGTTACAATAGGTTTTTCACACTTTTTTGGACCATAATTTAAAATAAGAAATACATTTCCCATGTTGACACAGAGTGCACACAAACACACACACACACACACACACACACACACACGTAATAAATGTCTAACAATAACAAAATATGGGCCCTTTCTTTGTGAAAGCTCCCGTATATTTTCTACTCTGTTCTACAGCATTTCTTGTTTCTCTTTTTTCTCTAAATGCTAGTGGCCACTCTGCACTGATTTCCTGACAGGGTCAGGCCTGCTATCCGGAAAAGTGAGCACAGAGAGACTGCAGGTGCCTTTGCTGAGTGTTGGAACACACAGTCAGGCCGCCAGGCAGGAGTCTAGAAAGCTCTGTGTCCCTGGGCCCCCTCCCTAAGACCTGGGTCTCCACTCTGCCTGGCATGCAATAGAATTCAATTTCAGCTTTGCAAGATGACATGAACTCTGTGGACAGAGAGTGAAGATGGCTGCACAGCAAGCGAGTGCATTGTATCTGAAAAAAATGGTTAAGATGGTAACATTTATTTATTCATATTTTGCCACTATTTTTAGAAACTAGGTGTAAACAATCTAATTTCCAAAAATATCTGGCATAGTCTTCTAGAGATGAAGTCTCAATTGGAAGTGTTCTGGAAGGTAGTCTAGACCAAACCCCTCTGGATGCCCAAGCTTCCTACACAATATTCCTGAAAAGTGGTGCCCAGGGCCTGGTGGCCGGGAGCTCATTGACCAGCTGAATAGTTCTCATAGAGATAAGCTCAGTTTCCTGCAAGCTTGTAGTACTAAGTCCAATTCTACCCTCTGGGTCATAAAAACAACCTAAACTCTTTCTGTGTACTGGAATATGCATTCCCTAAATATTTATTGAGCACAGCACCGCTAAGTACCACTGACTAATCTTACCAATCTTCTCTTTCCCAGTTAAATATTCTAAAATGTAATGAGTATTTCATATATTATGTTATTTAATGTCCTTTCAGCCACTCATAGCTCTTTTGAAAGAACCTAATTGCCTCTCTTTTTATAGCGAACCAGCTAGAAACAAAACACGGCTCTAGCCATGGCTCCCACAGCTTGCCACCAGAAGGTAGATGATTACAACTGAGCTTCTAGGTAGGGTAAGGGGAGGGGTGTCATGGCAGGTGGGTGGGAGAGAAATCCAAGGGTCGTGCTGACAGATGGCATGGGGGAGGTGAGAGTCGCGTCCTTCAGGTGCAACATTAAAATAGCACCCAGTCCTCAGGTGTGAAGGATGGATCCAAATCCAATCAATCGTGATTCTTATCTACAATTTATTCTGTCTCTTCAAAACCACGTGAACCTTCTTCCCACTCTCTTCCAATGAAATGTCTTTGCACTGTGGCACAGGACAGGGTTTTGCTACTCTATAAATACACATAATGTATGACTTCCTCCTTTGACTCTGGAACCTAAACAAACAGATTATGTTCCAAAAATTCCATGAACCCATAATTTAGTGGCCATGTACTCCTAAAGAATTTCATTCTAAATATAGAGAGGTATTCCTCTGCAGAAAACTATCCCAGCAACTTGGTTCTAATATATAATTAAATCCTCCAGATACTTTGCAGTTATATTTTATGGCTTATTTTGAGTGTTCATATTTTATCAGAAAATTATAATTTTCCTCTAAATAGGAATTTTTACAAGGCTTTTGAATTATGATGGCTGGCTTCATGTTTCCACTATAATTAGCACAGTGAGAAGAAATAGTGTAACCGTCATCACGCATGGCTCTGATGAGGGCCTGGGGGATGGAGGTTGGGGGATGTGAACCTCCATCCCTGTAACCACCCTGCCTCCACATGCCCAGTGGCCCTGGGGCTGGGGGCCACTCTGACACACTGTGGGCTCCATTTGTGACCACTTGCTGGGGACAGCTGGTTTTAGAAAGGGATAGCTGGGCCTGGGAAGAAGGGTTGAGGGGAGTGTGGACTCCGAGGTGTGTTCCTGGGCTCAGCTCAGTGGTGCCTCCCCAGAGATGCTTCCTGCTCACATCATCCCCTACTGTGGCTGCCTAGCCCTCTTTCAGTTCATTGTATTTGCTCACTTTCTCAAAAACATTGACATCTTTTTTTTTTTAATTTTATTTTAAAGACAAAAGAATGGAGACATATGAACCAGAAAAGCCATAAACAATACAGAAAATACAAAGTTATACAGAATATAGTAGGGAATTAGAACTAGATGTTGTATTACATAGTTATCTTCACATTAGTTAACACAAAAACGTTAAAGGAAATACCAAATTATAGATAAGATAGTAGGGA
>PVLD010002950.1:0-52838 GCA_004027595.1 Dinomys branickii
TCATGAGATTCTTCCTTTCACGCTCATAAGCTGCCATGCTGTCTTCAAGTTCTGAAATTCTATCTTCGGTTTCATTTAAACGGTTTTGCATGCTTTCAGTGTTAGTTTTCAAATGCTGGCATTCTCTTTGGACCTGTTTCATTCTTGGTAATTCATTCCTAAATTGCTCTTGTAACGTTTCCATTTGTTTCCTATTTTCTTGTAGTCTTTTGTCTATTTCTTCTCTGTGTGAATGGAACATTTCTTCCATCATTGTTTTCAGCTCGTTTTTTGTCTGAGAGATCATTGTGGCTATGTGGCTTATTTCTGCTTTAAGCTCTTTTATGGCCTGTTGGAGTTGTTTCGTTTCGGATGCAATCGTTTCATAACTTGAAGGTATGTGACTTCCTGGTTCCTCCGTATCTTCACATTCAAAACTTGTTCTGGGTGGGGTTGAGTTTTGAGACTGCGTTTTGTTCCTCTGTTTTCCCATTCTTGGGTATCAGATTCAAAATGTGGAGCTGTAAATTCCCCAGGCAGTTCAGCAGGCAAAGGTCTGCTGCAGAGGCTGCTCCAATGATTCCTTCTCTTTGGGAGAATGTCCCTTAAGCTGTCTGCTGAGATTTCCTCTTCTACTCCCCACCCCAAGACCTGGCTGGGGCGTATAAACAGCTCGCCACCCCAGGAGTCTTGCAGACAGGCCACTCAGGTGTTCCTCCCTGGGTGGAGCTCCTTCCCCCCTCACGAATCCCGACGGGTCGCCTAGCTAGCTCTTCCCACCCGGGAGATCCTGCAGTCCTTGAAGCTGCTTTGATGTCACTTGCTGGGCAGTGCTTCTTCCCGATTCAGAAAAACCCGGTTAGAGTGCCCACTTAACTCACCCTGGGATCGTGCAGACAGGAATGCCGTTCAGATGTATTTCCCTGGATCGAGCTTTTTCACGACTCAGAAATCCCGCCTATCTCAGCTGCTCCAGTTCACGTGGCGCCGGCTGCGGGGGTGGGGTTCTGAGCGGGATCCCGGACCGCTGCCCAGATTGGCGCAGTCTGTCCCAGTAGCACATTCTCTGAGTTTCCTCTGCTCCGCTGCCTCCAACAAATCCTGGTTACAGCCGCCTCTGAGCCGATCGGGTTCAGGAGCTGGAGGCGTCCTTCCCTCCACACTCGCTCTCTCGGCTGTACGCGATTTGAACCGAGCTGTGGCCCAAGCGCAGCACCGATCCCTAGGGCGCCCAGCTCTCAGGATCCGCCCACTTCTCACCGCGTGGCTTGTCAGCCGGCCCTTTAATCCTCAGGCCATGGAGAGCAGCCTGATCAGTTGGAATTTTGCATCCACGGACCAGGCACCCGCGCTCAAAGGATCTGTCTCTGGGAGAGATTCCCTCTGCCGCTCACCTGGTCGCCATCTTCCCGGAAGTCCTGCAATGTATCTTGTCTCTCATAGTGTCTTCTTCAAGGGCCTAGCACTGTCTGATTGCCCATAACATTTCTAGCTAATATTTCTATGTAATATTTTTATCTACTCAGTTGCCTACAAAAATCTCACAGATTGTATGATACATCATCAAGGAAATGTGGTATTTCTAGAATACTACATGAAAGCAAATATCATGAAGAGCGCATGTATGTAGACTGGTACAAGTAGAAGCCAGAGCAGCCTCTAACACAGATTCTTTACTTTTCTTCCAGTGAAGATGCTGTGAAAAAGCAAAGGGTTAGTGAGGACAGACATGAAACCAAGAAATTGCTGAGGAACATTTCCTGCAGCCTCAGAATACACTGTGTGTCTGGGGAGGATGCTAGGACCTACTATTGTGCCTGTTGGAATGCACTGTGTCAACAAGCTTAGCTCTCCCCAAACAGAAACCTTCCCAGGTGGGTGTCACCTGTGCAAACACACACTTCCTCTCGTCTACCTTGCAGAGGGCACTGACAAGCCCCAAGGGTGCTTTTCTCTGGCCAGTATGTTCTGGTCAAAGTCATAGCCAAACCCCAAGGGCCTAACTTGTGGGGCTTCCTTCAGTAGGAGCTGTGTATTCTCTCCTTCACCTCTGGTCCTAGGCTGTCCTTGCTGAATGTCCCCAGTGATCTCTGCCTCCCATCTACAGGAAGGCCCCTGGGAAGGAGTCCCTGATGCACTGCTTACAGTGGTTTATTAACATGAATAAATAAAAGAATGACTGAATGGATGAGTGATGCAAAATACAAGATATTTAAACGAAATCAGTCTGGGTTTCACATTGCTGCTGGGCCAACTGACCCATTGTGTGACCCAGGAAACTGTAAGGGTGTTTCATCCTGTTCTTTCAATTTTAGGCTGGCATAGTCTTAGCATGCATCAGTCATTAAACCTCATGAGAGCCTTGTAAAGCTACCCACAGTTCTTAAAAATAGGGCCAGAAATATAAACTCCCTCTTTTTTCAAGGAGTGAAAAAGAGCCTAAGAAGAGATGTTTCTGAAGCAACATTTGAAGAAAGATAAAGAGATTGCTCCCAGGGAAAAGTCACATTATGTTAGTGTAACATAGGTATTTCAGTGATGTCTTATATTTTCTTACTCCAGAAAGGTGCTAAAACAACACTGCAACAGATCTCGCTGTGCAGGACCATCTCTGGCTCAGAAAAAAAGCCTTTTTTTCCCCTGTTCCTCTACCTCAGCAAAGGCTGATATTGTATCTCAGGTCCTAATTCTTCATCCTTTTGGTGTCCATTCTAAGTAGGCATGGGAAATGCCAAACCTATGGATTTTTTCCTATCTTTGACTTGGATATGTAGGTTGACTTTACCCCTCTGTTGTCCTTTTATTCTTATTTCCAGAATCAAATGGATGTGAAAATTTTCATCACTTTTCTCTTCTTCGCTTTTCAGATGGAGACACTGAAGTGATATTATCTCAGGACCAGCTCTCCTTTACCCAAAGATGAGACAGGATGGTGTGCATAAACTACAAGCTTTCTGGGGTCTCCCCCCAAATGTCATTGTGCACTGGTATCAACTGAAAGAAGGGGAGCCCCTGCAAAAGAACCTTTATGGCTCAGCCAAGAATTACAGCAAAGACCTACCCAAATCCTGAGTGGAGGCAAATGAGAAAAACAACAGTATATTTTACCTGATCATCAATAATGTCCCATCAGATGAAGCCACATACCACTCTGCCTGCTGGGATTCACAGTCACAAAGGTAAAAGAGGCCTGTAGGAAAACCTTCCAATTCTTGTGCCCCAGCTGAGTTCATGTATCCAGAGTGACTCTTCAGTGTGCTCATTCAGAGGTTCATGGAGCTCAGAATTGGGAGGATTGAGACATATTTAACCCAATGCCACACTTCATCTGATGAAGGTGGGGCCCAGAGAGGGCAAGGGACCTGTCCTGAGCTAGTTACCCACAGAAGTGAGGCTACACACTTACCTTTCTGAGTCTTAGTGTAGGGCCTCTTTCTGTCTCTCTTGTGGTCAGTGCTAAGCAACACTGATTTTCTTGCAACATTGGTTTTCCTTCAAAAGGGAGTTGTGTGACAACTACCTTCTGTGTTTACAAGTGATTCCCCAGACATCAACAAGGTCTTACATAATAAAATGCATGAGAACTAGGTGGTTAGGAAAGGAATGAAGTGCGGCAGAGGATGGACTCCATGCTCCACGCACCTTGTGCTGCTTTCCCAGAGCTACTTACTACCTTTCATTTCCGTAGCTTTCTGTCTTAAAAACCCAGTGCTGAAGCTTTCTTTGACCTATATGAAGCAGAAAGGCTTGTGTAGGTAGAGACTGACTTCTTCATGAATATGTGTATAAATTATTTGCCAGTTCTAGAAGGACCTACCAACCCAAGGTCCAGATCTTTTGGTTTTCAGTAAAACCAGGTGTTTACTGGATGGCCTTGTACTTAGGTCAGATTTAGGTGTGTCAACCTACTTTCTGCCTTGTGAGAGTGGTTCAGAATTTATCCCCATACATTATGTAAGAGAAACAGAAATCTACAGGTGATCTATTTTCAAGATGAAATATCTAACTCTGAGTGGAAAATTACTAGCAGCTTCTTGACTGCCTGCCATAACTCATACATTTGGAGGGTCACTTGGTAGAGGAGGCCTTAAGAGAAAGATAAAACAGTAAGTAAGAGCACAGTAGTAACAGGTAAGATAAAAGCATATTGCAATACTGGCAGGTGTAGAGAAAGGGAGAAGAAAAACATATTCTTCTAAATAAAGCTAAGTACAAACATAGTACTGTAATTGCAAGGTCACATGAAATCACTACACAGGTGATTTCATCTGCTACTCAGAACGCCTCAGAGTAAAAAAACAGACAGCAATATGAAGAAATCCAAACTTGGATTGGGAGAGGAACTGGGAAATCCCTTACAAAGAGGTACTGAAACATTAGAGCACATTCAAGGAAAGTCCGCGCCTCCCCTAGTACTCAGCCAGTAAGGAACAGGGAGAGTGAAAATAGCTTGATGTGACCGCTGTGCGTGTGCCTCTCCTTCAGATACCTCAACTTGCAATACTGAAAAAGCACTAAAGCTTTGCTTTGGCTCTTCCTGCCTCTGAAGTCCGTTCTTTGGCTCTGAACAGGTGAACACATTTCTCACAAATATCTGCCTAGGAACTCCCTGAAAATAACAAGAACCCCTGGTGCAGCAAAATCTGTGTCCTTATATAAATAAATACTTCCCTTTTTGGATGTCTAATAAGTGGGCAGAATAAAATTACTGATTCTCGTATCACTCCTTCACCCGGAACTGCAGAAAATGTAATGAAGTTATCCTTAAACATTTTTATCTTAGTAAGAAGTACTGTAGTTTTCATATGCCATAAAGATAGAGGTGTTTGGTTAAGCAGATAGTGTTTAGTTTTTGTTTTCTACTTTCCACATATTCTGCTTTTCTGGTAATAACAGGCACAGACTTGAGAACACCAAAATATTCTTAATTTTTCTCTGATAGGAGTTCTGTAAGAGGGTGACAAAACCTTGAGATCTGTGCTTTTACGTTCTAGAAAGTAAAGCACAAGTAAGATAAAAATCTATGGGCATTGTCCAAGATTGCAGTTGGCTGTCAAGACAGAGCCCAGATCAGAACTCTAGGGCTTCATGGCAGAGAATGCCGGTCCCTTGACTCCACATTCTGTCTGTTCACATGGACAGGTGCAGAGTAATAGGCAACACACGACAATAGCTACCAAATTATAACTCCAAAGTATGGGCAAAATGCTATAGCAACTATAATCTTGGCATAACTCAAATAGGGATGAAAATAATTGGATGTTGGGGTTAGACTAGACCAGGTCTCATAGTCTGCCGCTAGTGATTGAAAGTGGTGGTGCTTTTTACAAGGATATTTGATTACTTAAATTTATGAGTAATAGTGAGCAGAGTATTCACTATTATAAAGTATAAACATTATTTTTACTGATTAAATAAGTCTGTACAGATAACAAATGGAATTATAACTGCAGGTTAAGTTGAAGAACAACAGTCTTTCCAAAAAAACTCTGGCTGACCCTTACAATTAAATTTTAGCATAATTAGTGGAAAGACTTAAGTTTTTGCAGGATATTTTATTTTTTAAATGACTTATTAAATTTATTTTAAAACTGATCTAGACTAAGAAAAACTATAGTTGTGCAGTGCCATGCTGTTTCAATAGTAAACATGACATGATGAGTGTGTATGTGTGTGTGTGTGTGTGTGTGTGTGGAGTGGACCTGGGGGACATCAGGAACAACTGTGCTTGGTTGTTGCAGCTTGGGCACCTCATCTGCACTCAGAGAATTACTTGGCCGATTCTGGCAATTTCTTCCTACTACCCCTTTTCCCTGATTAGATGAGCAGTGTAAGATCATAGAACGGCCTCTGGCAGGCTTCTGTTTCAACATATTTTAGAACTAGGATTATTTTTTATTCTCTAAATAATAATTGATCACATCACTGATTTTCTCATTTTGCTTGGCTTCAAAAATGAATTATGATTCTAATTGGGTAAATGTGGCTGTATTCAAAGGGGAGACCTTGGTTCACATTTCTCTCAAGTGTTGGTACATTTTCAGTTGCAAAAGTGCGACCTCCTTTCAGAAACTTATTCCCAAATAGCTAAGGCAAGTCTTGGTGCTTGTGAGAATAGGAGGCCTGGGTTTTTTGATGCAATCTCTGACCAGCTTCAACACAACTGAACACTTGGAAATTTTTTAAAGAGTGAAAGAGAGAGAGAAAGATAGGCTTAATTCTCAGAAAACTTTTTTTGGTAATGAAGAGGAAACGTGGTTGGGAAACCAGTTAGCCCAGCTCAGTCGTTTTTCTGCTCTTACCTTTGCCATTTTCCTTAGAGTTATTCAATTGTCCCCGCCACAGCATAAATAGATAGTTTCTGAGGTCAGTTTATGGAAAAATTTACCAACTCTCAGACATCATAAAATTTGTATTTAAGGACTTCCAAAGGAACCCAACAGATTGAACTGGCAGGATGAAATTGTTAAACTGCAGGTCATGTCATGAAGCTTTGGCAAAGGCTGTGATTTTTGTAGAGATTGTGACCATTGTGGTAGCTCAGTTTGGATCAAGCTATTTGGAGAAGGGACTAAGCTCACTGTATCTCCCCTTGGTAAGTAACTTTTCTGATTTTTTAAAAAACCCTCATAATGAAAAACAAAAAGGTGTGCTTTTTTTTGAAAGAAATACAACTATAACAAAATTTATCTCTGCCATGCTCTTGATCTAAGAATTAGAACAGTAATTTTCCAGATACCAACAACTGGGTATGGAAATGGAGCTACTTTGTAAGCAATTTCTTCTTTTTTCTGTCAGTAAGAAGACGGAAATTCTACCTTTAAAATGCACAAACAGGCAGGGGACAGACAGAGGACTAGAAAAAAATATGTTTTGTATCATTTATGGAGCACTGCTATGAGCTATTGCTTTACTATCTTTTTACGTAGAAGGCCTTTATGTGATAGTTTTCAAAACAGTATTTTGTTAATTGCCTCTTTTCTATATTTGGAGATGTGTTGCAGTGCTTATTTCTCCAAATAAGGTACAAAATCTATATTCTTGATTTTGATCTTGTGTCTAAGAATAGTGTCAAGATTTAACTCTTAAAGGTAAGTTACTCTAGTTCATAAATGAAGTCCTATTTTTAGTGCCCAGACATGTTGGAGAGCAGGCTGAGAACAGTCAAACCTTATGACACTGTGGCCCTGTTTATATTGCCTAGAGATGTCCCAGGTTAGTGGAATTTGCAAGCTCCACAAACCATATCACGCCACACTCCTGTAAAGAATCTTCATGATTTTAAAACAACACTTATTCATTGTCTCACTAGTATACATAGTTTTTCTGCCAGTTGCTGGTGATAGAAGGGGGAGACAAGTCATTGGTAGAAAAATTGGATGAAATGGTCCACTACCATACTGTTTAAGAGAAAAACAATATTAAAGAGTGTTTCTTGGGGCTGGGGGTATAGCTCAGTGGCATAAGTGCTTGCCTGGCAAGTGCAAGGTCCTGAGTTCGATCCCCGGTACCAAAAAAAAAAAAAAAAAAGACTGTTTCTTGAGGCCCAGAAGACATGCTCAAGTTCATGACAGAAAAAAGCCTGTTTCTTATTATTCCACAGTCTTTTGTAAGAAATCCTATTTTCAGGGATGGTGGTGCATGTTTGTAATACCAGCACTCCAGGAGTATGAGGCAGGAAGGTCACAAATTGGAACCTAGCCTAACCAGTTTAGAGACTTAAGAAGTCCCTGTATGAAAACAATTTTTTAAAATAAGGGCTGGAGTTGTAATTCAGTGCAAACCCATTATTGGGTTCAATCCCCAATAATGCAAAATAAATAAATAAAATAAAATAAAATAAAATAGAGAAGTCCTACTACTTCCATTTCACAGATGAGTCTTGCTTGTTATACAAGCTCAATTGTTTACAGAGTATCATGTAAATAGACATGACTACAAACTTATAATAAAGTGTAGGATTCAACTGAGATTTGCCTATTCCAAAGTGCCTAGTGTGGACCATTATCACCATTAAGTCACATTTTCATGTTCTTAGTATTATCACTTCTGAAGCCTGGTCTTTTTCATGTACTGTTTCATTGATTAATTAAGAATAGCTCACAATTTGTATTATTATTCAAGCATGAACACAATGTTGCTGATTCTAACCATGGCACTGAAATGACTCCCCCTGCAATAAGATTATAGAATTCATATTGAATATGAATTCATTAAATACCAAAATAGGATCCTTATACTTCTACAAGAGTGCCAAGTCACTTTTACATCACTGTGCTCAAAGTAGTTTTTGTACTGGAATCAAATTTGCCAGAGAGACTAAGCTTCTGAAGGAACGAGAACAGTTGTACTAAATTGCAACCCTCATTGGCACAACTCAGTGGTCTTAACATCATAACAAATAGCTACAGAAATGGCCATCAGTAAAGACTCTCTGATGCCCAGAGCAGGATTAAAATTCAATGATCTGGACACTGTAATGGAATTTTCAAGTTAAAAGGGGAAAACTTTGAGAGATCATCATTAAGAATTCACGTTTTAGAACAATTCAAGTCTACTGTCCATGGAATTTGAATTTTAAGAAGCAGCTGATTTATAATCAACTCAGATACCCGTCCTCCTGTATGAACCCCCAAATAACTGTAAGTCATACTGAATATAGGCTTTTTAAATGATCAAATATGTGATTGTTATCATTGGTTCTCTTTGTAATTGAGGAAATTTTAATTAATTAGATTACATCCTCAGGAAACAATGACTTTATGCATAAATTTAAGGAAGGAGACTTAGGAGCTTCTGGCAAATCCTGAGCAAAGATACAATCATTCTACCCAACTTAGAAAATAGAAGAGAGCAGACATAATCCAAACTGCCTGGCAGAGTACGTTCATTCTTAAATTCCTGATTGTACTCAGATATCATGCAATTTTGTATGAGATTTATCTGTTTTTAAACTGTCAATGGGACAAATTTTTATTTATTTATATAAATCATCACAAAATTTTGGCAGAATGGAAGATTTTTTTAAAAGGTTTTTCAGGGATTGGGTAAGTGGGGGCACTGTAATCAAGGTAATCCTGGAACAAACTTCATCCTTACAGGTAAATTTTCTTTCTATCCTGTAAAGTGGGGAGAGGAGGTAGGAATGTAGGTGCTGTAGGCTACAGCACAGGGGCTGGCTGAGAGATCTTGCAGTTGCTCCTGGTTTGGTCCCTTATCACAATGGGATCCCTGGAAAGCCCACGTGATTTGGTCCAGATCCTATGAAGCACCGTTGTTACTGATCTGGCTGGGGAGATATTAACAAGAGGAGAACGAACTGTAGATCCCTGAGAGTTGAAAGGGTAAAATTTTATGTTCAGAGGTAGAAGAAGAAAACTTCAGTGGAATAGTTAGTTTTTATTAACTGGTTAAAAGGGACACACCAATTTTTCAAATATGATGTTTTTCCCATTATAAAATCAGAAAAAGTTCTTTAATGCGTGAGTCCCTCAAGAACAAAGCCAAGTATACAGTGGACATTGCCTTTAAGATCCATTTTGGGAAATGGAGCAAATGGTCATTAAATAAAACCATTGCACATCACTGTGGTCTAGTGCCATGAACCTCCCGACAGTTAACAACATGCATAGATCAGGACCTCAGCACATAGCAACAGGCAGATAGCTCTTACTGACGTACATGGCTTGGAGGGCCATGGCGCCTGGCATTTCTCTCATTCTGTCTGGAATGGCCAGGCAAGGAATTATAAGCAAAGCTTTAGCATGATCTGATGGAATATAGTTTGAAGTTGAACAGTCTGGTAGGAAGCCTGCATCACATATGTGTTGCTAATTGGGAAAATAGCCATTATTTTGGGGCAGCACAAGCGAAGCCTCTCAATGACCTGACTGTTATGCTGGCTTGAGCAAGGCTTCTTTGATTGTCGTAATTCATAGATAAGACCAGTGAGGGCCTGATGAAGGTTGGTGTGTGCAAGGCAGGTTTCCAGTGATGATGTCTTTGAGAATGGTAGTCATATTAGAACAAAGTAGACGCAAATGGAGAACAGAGGAATGACCTTTACTAGTACAGATTTAGTTGCGATGGCAAAGTGTTGAATTTCTACCAGTGAAGGCAGAGCTTGGTCCCACGAGATTACGCTGTCTTGTTGGAGCACACAGAACAACCAAATTGCGCAGAGTTGGCAAAGATGATGATGATAATAACCTCTTATCCTCTTGGTTATTACGATAAAATAACTAGCTTTTAAAATAATTTTTTCGTATTTTATTGTATTTTTCTCACTTCAGTGATGGTGAGGTTGAATTAATTTATACTAATAGCATTTTTTTTTAGATTAAATAAAGCACCAAAAAACGTTAGTCCTTTTATTGTTTTAGCCATAGAACTTGTTATGAGCAAAATGAAGAGGGAACCTGGTTTCTACAAAACTCCAGGCCATCAGGGTCCTCTTGGATTTGAAGAACTCAGGGACACTAAACTGGTGTAAGGTTTTTTAAATTTATTTATTTATTTATTTATTTATTTATTTAGCGGTACTGGGGATCGAACTCAGGACCCTGCACTTGCTAGGCAAGCGCTTATTCCACTGAGCTATATCCCCAGCCCGTAAGGTTTTTTTATATGGGTCAAATCATTGCGGACCTCTGGCAGGAATATCTTTGGTGGAGGAACAAAAGTTACTGTCACAGGTGGGTATCAATAGAATACATTTCCAGGGTAATAGAAGGCAAGAAATGATCTTCTTAGAATAATAGTAAGAATGTTGAGGAATAAGCAGGGTTGGGGGAGAATTTGATATAGAAATCTTATAAGAGACGTTAATACAGACAGTTATTCTAAAGGAGAACTGGGACAACGTTGTGCAGAAACTCGGATAGTATTTGGCTTTGTTTATAAGTGAACTCCTATAAAGTTCTCACATAGTGTACCTTATTACATCATTAAAGTATCTGAGAGAGTGGGACATTGCTGATTACAAAGTCTGTGATAGACAGTACAGGCTATTTCCTTATTTTATGGCCAAGAGTGTTGAGGGAGAGTCTGGGTTTTGCAGGGAGGCAGACCTGGAGCTATGACTTCATTTTCTGTTTTACATTTTCATATTTTAAATTGTTTTATTGCAGTAGTGGAAGTGGGAGGGATGGGACTTTCAAAAAAGAGTGAATTGAAGAAAAAATGGAGATAAAGTTTTGCAAGTGAGAAGAGGATGATTTTCTAATACATGTCCAGGAACTGTTCCTCTAATAAAGGGATAATTCGCTCCATTATGGAGGGTTATTTTTAACCAGCTACATTTGTTACCTAGAAGAGGCTCCTGGACTCAGTTGTTCTTGTAATTGCTCAAATGGAAGATTATCTTAAAATTCAGTCACAGAAAAGTTGAATCTTAAAGTATTTGTTTCTTTTAAGCAGATCTTCCTATAAGTTAGTAAGCAAAATTATACTAAAATGTGTTTTAAACAATTTTTGAGTATTTTTAATGCTTTGGATTTAATTGATAATATCTCTTCTATCCACATGTGTTTGTCCTAAACTTTATACCAATTAGACATCTGCCCATATTTATCAGGAAAAAAATTCAAACTCACACTGTAAATGGTCAACTTATAAAACCAATTATATGCAATTTGAAACATCATAAATCTGAAATATAGATATTTAAATATGAAAGAGTTGAACTATTTGATGAAAGAAAAAATAATGCTAATTAAATTCTCATGAATAGATTTAAAATATACTTTCAGCAGAACACAGAGTTGACATTTGATATGTTTCTATAGAATTCATATTGTTGCATCTTAAATTATAAACAAGTTAGGTAATTTAACACAAAATGTATTGCCTGATTATGAAGATGATTATAATTACATTAAAAGACAGGATAATTTTCTACAATAAATCCAATGAATGGTCACAATTATATTCATTATTTAAGTAAGCAGAATGTTTGCTATTCTATGCATCTCAAGAAAATTTTTAACTATGTAAAACACTCTTAATAAGAAAATTTAAAAGTAGTTTTAGAAGCCTTTACTTTCAAACAAAGCATATGTATTTCACATTATAGTGGAGTACACTAATTGTCTTATTAACTACTATATTCAGAAAGTTATGGAAGTTCAAGATCAACTTTATCCTCAGAAGAATGAAATTTAAAGAATTTTAGCTAAGAAAAGTAACAGGAGGGCTGGGGATATAGCTCAGTGGAATAAGCACTTGCCTAGCAAGCACAAGGTCCTGAGTTCGATCCCCAGTACCACACACACAAAAAAAGAAAAGTAACAGGAAGCAATGAATAATGTTTTTCTGCAGAAAACTTTTCAAGCTTATCACTTGATATTCAGTTTCTGTATTATAAGGAATTAAAAGTATTCCCATGGAGAAACAAAAGTTCTTAAAATAAAAATTATATTTGTTGACATATGGGCTAGATGTTCAAATTATATAAATATAATGTAAAATTGAAAATTACTCTTATCTCTGATAACATGCTTTTATGTTATGGGCTAGATATTCAAATTATATAAATATAATGTAAAATTGAAAATTACTCTTATCTCTGATAACATGCTTTTAAACTTAAAGTATGTGGTTGGAGAAATAGTATCTTAGTATGTACAAGAAGCGTGAAATTAATATAAGCATTCTATAACTCAATTATGTTTATAAAATGCTTATAAACATGTTCTATTTGAAAGTAAAGTCTTCTAAAACTTTACTTTTAAATATTCTTATTAAGAGTGTTTTAAATAGTTAAAAAATTTCTTGAGATGCATAATATAGCAGACATTCTGCTTATTTAAATAATGAATATTAAGGATATATGTTTACTGATTTTGTATAAAAGTTAGAAACTTTAAATGTGTGGAAATAATCAAGAATTATTTTTCCTTTCATTCTCAAATGACAAACAGTCTTAGTTTCTTAAGAAATTTCTTGTTGATTAGTATACTAACTTCAAACTTGCCCATACAGTATTAGCAAAGCAGATAATTTCAATTATAAATCAAATTGAAGCATTTCATATAATTTTAGTCATTCAGTTAAAAATAAATGGATAACAAATTAACACTCCAGATATACCTGTTAAACCTCTGTAAATATATTATTATATTTTTTCACATTATGTTTGTAAGAAACTATATATATACATGTAGACAATGTGTATAGATAATGTATACATATATATGTATATTTTTCATCAGTTTATGATGAAAGAAGTGACTGGGCTCCCAAACGGTTAAGAAGTGTATAGGTTAGATATTAATTTTGAAAGAGACACTGAGAGCCAATTGTAACTATGTGGTTATATGTGAACTTCTCCTTGACCAGGTCAGTTCTTATTAAAGCAAGTATGGAAAACACTTCTGGCACATTCATTTGTGCTCGAGCTTCCAAAGAAATACCAAAATAAAATGTACTTCTGGTGGACATTTTCTAAAACAAAATAAAATACTCACAAGTGCATTCATTGTTAAGATTAAGACATGAGCATTTCAGATAATATTCAGGAAAATCTTTACTAGAGTCATAGAGATCTTGAAAATTGATTTCTAAAATGAAGACAGTAAATAATTTAGAGGTGAAGCTTTAAATGCTACCTGAACCAAAAACCTGGAGTAGTTCAGATCTGAAAATACTATGCTGTATAATGACAGAGGTTATGTAAGAGAACTTCAGGAACTATAGAACTAGTCTTGGAATTCACATCTGAAGCTCAAATACACATGGAAGTAGATTCCTAGTAAACACAAACAATGGCATAGTGTTAAAAGTGAAAAAGGAAACCCTCCTTATATGTATTCTTCTAAGACAGAAAACAAACAGGGTGCATTCTAGAATCAGCCAAATGAAGTGTTGATAGGATGGAACTGCAGAACATAAGAGTGACAGTAAAGAACTCAGATCCTCATCTCTAGAGAGACCATAAAGTGACTAGTCTCCTCCCCTCCTTTGGCCTCCACTATAAGAAAACACAAGAGTGAATGTGTTCATGAATGTTGGAAACCTTGATTATGAACAGTGATAATTCAAACCTCAGTGTAACATGTGGAGTAAAAGCAAGCACGTTTCCACCAGGATCTGCCATTTCTGGCTCTGGAGAGTATATTAACCTCTTCAACTTCTTTCCATGGCTATATAATAAGGACAGAAATCACTACCTTGTGACAGATGGGGGTGAAAGGCCACCACAGTGGGCACTCATTCAATGGCACTTTGTCTTCCTATTGCTGTGCATGAGGTTCTTTGAAAACATTCAGTACTTCTGCTGTTTTAGTAACTCTGTTTACTGATATTCTATTCCCCTCACAGGTAAAAGCTTTAACAATGGTATTCCCCCCAAGCCCACTGTTTTTCTTCCTTCTGTGCCTGAAACAAATCTCCATAAGGCTGGGACATATCTTTGTCTTCTGGAGAATTTTTTCCCTGATGTTATTAAGGTATACTGGAAGAGAACAGATGAAAATAGGATTCTGGAATCCCAGCAGGGAAAGATCATGAAGACTAACGACACCTACATGAAGTTTAGCTGGTTAACCGTAACTCAAGATTCCATGACTAAAGAGCACAAATGTATAGTCAAGCACGAGGCTAATGAAGGAGTTGATCAAGAGATTCTCTTCAATCCCATAAAGAAAGGTATGTGTAAATCAACATACATTCTATATAACTTTCCCGAAAATTTATTTCAAAGAGAACACCTTACCTATTCTGTCATGAAATCATGAAAAGCACTGTACATTTTTCTAAAATGCTATTTTAGGGCCGGGGATATAGCTCAGTGGAATAAGCGCCTGCCTAGCAAGCGCAGGGTCCTGAGTTTGATCCCCAGTACCGCCAAAAAATAAAAAATAGAAAATAAAAATAAAATGCTATTTTATTTATTGGTAATATAACTACTCTGTTATTTTCCTGTAGAAACACAAAGGAGCCTTTGGGGGAAAAAGTTGAAAAATTTACTGAAATTCAGCTTCAATTTCATTGTTCAAAATATTAAGATCACATGACATCTCTTAGAATTGTTAAATGGATTCATTGAACAACATATGTGAAAACACATGTTAAGTCTAATGTGGAAATGCCATCTTTGATGTCTTTGGTGGAGAAATAAGAACAATTATGCATCTTTCATGAATGTTCTACCAAGCAAACAAAGTCATCCACTTCAATCTTGTTCTACAAAATTAAATGTACAAAAAATGAGTTTTTCGTTAACAAATGAAATGATGAAAGAGTGAGGAAATGATGAAAGATGGAAGATTGAGAGCCTGGCTCAATAAAGAATAGAGTAACACTGGCCACTGTATTCCATGGCAGCCTTGAGATTTTCTGATTTTTATTTTACATGTCACTGGTAGACTAAAAACTCATAATTAAAAGGTTGGTTGAAGCTGACCTGTACAAGCATGCCTACACTCTCCATAATGAATGTATTTTTTGCCATTGGCAAATGCAGCACAATAAATGTTTACCTGAACTATTTGTACATGAAGAGTATACACTTTTTCTGAATCTCTCAGGGTCACTCGTGATGTCTCAAAGCAATCCCTTTGATGTAATGAGGTACAAGTCTACATTGCTGGCGCAGGGCGTAGACAGCTCCAATAATGTGCTATCTGTCAGAGTCCTGAGTGTTAATCAATGTACAAAGGTCTCAAGCGGACTGAAAAGGAATCATTTTGTACCTTTCCTCTTTGAACCTGTGAAAGACACACAGATTACAAAATGTGTGAAGCCTGTGATGTGCACCATCCTGATTTCCCAAATGAGGCTTTGTCCCCTGGGATCCTTAGTTTCTACAAGCATCAAGGAGATTTGAACAGTTACTTGGGAACAGGCATGATTTGGAATGATATGGTTGCTTTTCTTGCATATTGTCTTGGACAATATATCTCCTTGAAGTAAAAAGGAAAAAAATGTATCTTATTTGAACTTCTACTTCTTCTTTTTTTTTTTTTTTTTTTTTTTTTGTCTTTTTGAGACCGGGTCTCGCTATGCAGTTCAGGCTGGCCTTGAGCTTACTTTGTAGCCCAGGCTGGTCTCGAACTCGCAATGATCCTCCTGCCTCAGCCTCCCAAGTGCTGGGATTACAGGCATGTGCCACCATGCCCGGCTTAACTTCTACTTCTTAACACACAGAAATAAGATATGAACATATGTACTGAGTCACATGGAATAAGACCAATAATTTCTGTAATTGTAGCACTCATTTTAATGCCTTTCCTATTTCTTTACGAATTGATTTATACTCATTCATGATGCAAATAAATCTATAAATAAATATATCTAGAACATATTCATTTACATATTCATATATACATATGCAAATATATATAGGCATAAATACATACCTGTTAATAATTGACAAGTTCTTACTCTCGCTTTTTTTTAGTTGTCACTATTGATTCTGAAGCTTGTTTCAAACACGAAACTGGTAAGTTTTAGTGTATATTTACCTTCACTTCATGATTTTTTTTACTCTTTGATCATCTTCACTTTTGAGCTGCCTTGGCATCAGCTAGAAAAATTAGAGTGGCTAGATGTTGCAGAATAGACAGAGTAAATGATATTTTAAATTCATGTATTACCTCCCAGCCATCATGTTAACATAGTAAACTCCTGGTTTACACATAGGATGACTTCAGTTAGAGGGCTCATTGGTGTACTCTGGACTATTGCAACAAAAAGACTTTATTCTCTTGTCCCTTGCCTCTAACGACTGGGAAAAGCATGATACCAAGTTAATTCTAAACCTTTTTAAAAAATCTTCCAGCTGTCACTAGTGACAAGCACTGTCATTTACTGTATTTTGTTTGTTTGTTTGTTTGTTTTTTGTGCAGAAGGCCCTGGGTTCATGCACTTTCTTGTTTAATTCTCAAAATGCTCCTGTCACATGGTACAATACTTTCATTTGATAGATGAGGATAAGGAACTAAAATTAGGTCTTTTGGACATGTGACCATAGCCACATCTGGGGTTGCACCTCAGGCCAAGTGCAAAGTTCATATCCTCATTCATGCTAAGTTCTTCCTCTGTGATGGAGTCAGAGAGCAACAAAGCCCAAGGCCAAGGCCCTGAGATAGGATGGACATGTAGTTGGTGGGAAATGTATGGCTTCTGAGCATCAGAAGCAGTAGATAAGCAGCCCAGGTCTCTCAGTGGTCAGCTGCAGGAACGTGGGTGATAGATTCATTTGTAATACTTTGCTCATCTTCCAACCAAGAAGAATTGCAGTGAACTCAGGTTACTGAAGATCTAAAGACACAGATGAGAAACTTCTAGCATAGGGATTCATTTAGCAGGCTGAGGATCAGTACCAGTTTCTGGTCCTTCGTCTCTACATACGTACCGAGGACATGAGTTCAAGCATTAGTTCCACTTTGCTGACCTCTCCTCTGTAGCCAGGGTCAACAGCTGCTGCAACAGGGAGGGGTGGAACATACCCCTTGTTTGACCAAGGGCCGCATTTCCTGACGCCGCTTTGTACCTCATGTGTTTATGATTCCTAAGGTTTGACTATGAAAACAGACCATGCAAAATGGAAATTTCTCTAGGAAGAGACTTGGTCTTGTGACACTGTAGAGCCATTGGCATTGGTTATGACCTGACATCACGTATTTCTTATACAATCTCAATGGATGACAAGTGCTACTACCTAGTAACATCACAGCTACAAAGAGAAACACACAGAAAGGACAGGCAAGTGTTTCCCAGTCAAGGAACACCTCAGAGGAGCTGGAATAACCACTTTCTTCCATCTCTGTGGTGTTCTCTTTCCTATAACCTCCACCCACCTTGCTGGGAACACCACATTTCCATGGACTGTACCTTCCTACTTATCGTGCTGCAAGCACAGTCTACACGGGCTCAGGTGCCTCTAAATCAGCAACAGAACTTTATATTTAAACTTTGATGTCTAGGGTGTTTTCTTACAATTAGAGATGCAGAATCATAGAGTAGATAAGAATATATTCTTTAAAGTCATATTGGTGTATTAAATTCTCAGCCCGTTACTAAAATCCGTAACATTAGGCAAATTACTATATCCTCAGTTTGTTTGCAAAAAAGGAATGAAAATAGCTTCTCCTCCTCTTCCACAGATTGCTATAACATTAAATAAGGTTAGGGCTTTACATACAAAGATTCCAAAATAACGTTTGGTCTTTTGTTAGTGTTTAGTGAATATTACATGTTATTACTTAGAGACATGTTGAAGACAAAGAAGTCCTACTAATTATCCCAAATGTTTTCCTCTGTGGGACTACTTTATTAAAAGTGAGCCTGATATTTAATATCGAGAAGGTTCTAAGTGAATTTAGCCAAGGTTGTTAATCGAGTTGAGTTGCAAGCTGAATCTCATCCTTGGGGGTCCTGGTTGAAGAGGCAGATGCTGACCTTTAGCTTTGGGAGTGGTGGGTGGTGTCACTCTGATGCAGGTCATCAGAAATCAACCCCCGTGACAGCTCCTGTGCTGTCACATGCGCAGCTGAAACTCATGACACTCCTTCTTCTAGGTTTGCTACCCCTGCAGCTCACCAGCACCTCTGCGTACTATACCTACCTCCTGTTGCTGTGCAAAAGCGCCATCCACGGGGCCCTGGTCATCTTCTGCCTGCTTAGAGGGTCCCCGATCTGTTGTGACCGGAAGAGCACCTGACAGATGGAGGAGGAAGAGTGGCGTCCCCAACGTTTCCAGTCCCCAGAGGCACCTGCTGAGGGTCGGCCTGGCTTGCCTAGTTTGGGTTCCTGAAGTACGCTTTCCCATTCTTTTGTCATTATCACAAGCAGTGGGCAAACTCTGCGACTTTCCGCTGTCCTAAGATGCAGCCCGCTCTGCCTGAGTCCTGTCCCCCCATGATCTCCACAGGCCTTCCAGCTGGCCGGGTGCTCACAACCTCCGTGTGCACTGCTCCCTGCTTCTGGTCAGGGCCTCGCTGACCACGGACTGCGTCACTCTGGAAGCCTCCACTCTCCCCACCTGGACACGGCTTTCTTTCCCACTGAGCTGCACTGTTTTTCATAGCAGACACAGCGAATTAAAAACATCAGCACAATTGTTTGGGTCACGTGTTCAATTTGATGAAACTGAATTAACCAAGATGTTGGGAGGGGGGCGCGGGAGCGCGCGCGCGCGGGGAGGGGGCCCGCTTGGCCGTTGGGACCCCCTTTCCCTCCCCCATAACGGCGGCCGTAACGGCGGCGGGCAAGTCGTGGGAGTCACCCACACCCTCGGAACACAGAGGAAATGGCCGAGCGCAGGAGGAAGAAGCGCGCCGCGGTGCCTCCCCGGCCGGCCCAGACCCCGCGCACCAGGGAGGGGGAACCTGAGCCAGTGATACAGCCGCGTGTGGAGGACGCCCCTGGGACCCCGCCCCGCCGCGTGTGGCTCCTGCTCTCGGTCCTGGTGCGGCTCTGCGAGAAGGCGCGCGCCCTGCATACGCCGAGGACCCGCCGCGGCACCTCGCTGGGCCTGGGTGAGGGCGCGGCGGGAGGGCGCAGGCCTGTAGGGGTCGCTGAGGCCTGCACGGAGATGGGGACCGGGCTCGGTGAGCGGCGGGAGGGCGCGGGCCTGCAGGGGACGCTGCGGCCTGCACGGAGATGGGGACCAGGCTCGGTGAGCGGCGGGAGGGCGCGGGCCTGCAGGGGGCGCTGCTCCTGGGCCGAGATGGGGAACGCGGCCCACGCTGCAGGAGCTGAGGCCTAAGGCAGACTCGCTCAGCCCTGTCAGAAAAAGTTACCTTAGGACTGCCAGCATCAGTTTGTAAGAATGACTGACAGCCTCTCATGGACAGACATTAGGTTGCTCGGCATTGGAAGCAGACAGTATGCTCCTAGGTACCGATACCCATTTACTTCCATCTTGCTGTGGAATTTGAATATCTAAAATTGTAGGCTTTTAAAAATGTAAGCGTTGGGAGGTTTTTCTTTCTTAATTGACAGCCCTTATTTTTTGTAGCATGAGAGTGAAAAATGTTGCTGTCTCAGTGAAACCAATTGTTTCAAACCAGTTGTTCCAAGCTAGGCCCTTGGTCAGGCAGCTGCTGGTATGAACGGGGCAGTGGATGGATGTCTCTCCATACAAGTTACTGCCTCTGGTGTCCACCGTGTGTTGGATGGCTGGTGTCGTGGTATCAGCAGGAGTCCTACATGTGGCATGGTGATGATTCATAAGGAGTCGCGTGTAGATTTTACCAGATGTGTAACTGTGTCCGCAGACACATCCCACAGACAGAATCAACAGGGAGTGGAAACAGTTGTCCCAAGTCCACATTTCAGCATGCTGGGGTCCGTCACGCAGAAGACATCTGATGAGTGTTGTAAAGCAATGACTGAGCATGGCAGTGTTTCCTGAACTCAACAGAGGGAATTCATACTTCAGGGTATAAGTGCAGCAAAACCAGCAAAGACTTTCAGGAAAAGGTGGGATTTGAATTGTGACAAAGCGCTAAGCTCTGATTGTATAGAACTGGCGCCATCAAGTATTATGGGCTGGCAGGATAAATCACCAACATCTGACAAAAAGAGAGCAGTCAGGCAGCAGTAAAGTTGCTGAAAGAGGGGAGGATGTAGGAAGTGGGTTGCAGTACTGTTTGGGACCAGTCCTGGAGAGCCTAATCCATGCTGGATGCAGGGCATTTGAACATCGTGCTGTAGGAATGTATTGATTAGGTCTTCTTTTTAAAAACGTGGTTTTGATGAGATGAAATCACATAAACCATTTTAAATTCAGTGGCATTTAGCACGCAGAAATTTTAAATAGAGCAACTGGATCAGAAGTGTAGTTCACAGGTGGCAGTGCATAGGTGGATTGGAGATTGACTGAGAACGGAGAGAGGAAAGTATGATTGGAAAACCAATACTAGAATCCTGGCTGCAGTGGGGTAAAGGAGGGTAGTACAGTAGAGATGGAGAGGAGGGGACAGGGGTGAAGCTGATGGAGAGAGATTGAAAGGACCAGCAGGCTGGTGAAGTGGATGAAGAAAGGAAGGACAGAGAAAAGAGAAAGTTCACCCAGGAATGGGGATTATGGATTTGTAAATTATCTTTGTAAAAGTGGAACGAGACTTTAAAACTAGAGGAGATTGTTAAGGGATACCAATGTGGAGAGATAAAAAGATGTACTTTAGTAATATACTTTGGTAATTATACTTTGGGAAAACTTTAAACTTTAAGAGATGAAAGGAAAGAAAAACCAGGTTGTGTGTAATATGTATAGGAAAATAAAAATAGGAGAGTTTCTATGACAAAAGATTAGAGCAAAAAGTATAAATATCTGATCAAATACTGTAGGAAGATTGAAAAGTATAAAAACTGAAGGAGGCCATTGATTTTTATTTAAAAAAAAAAACCAATATTGGTCATTTAAGAAAGTTATAGAACCTTAATAGAAATAGGCCAACAATTTGTCAGTGAATGGCTCAGGGGAAGTGTTTTTGGTGCTAGGGGGAGGAAATTTTTGAGGATCATTGAGATGAATGGATTTGGTACCATGTTGATCTTTTTTATTTCCTTTAAGTGTCGTGTAAGAATTTTGCGCATAATTTTCAGGACGAAATACTGTGTAGTGGCATGGTTGAGTGAGACTGTTTCTGGTACTATATTTCGTACAATTAATGAAATCTTAGAAGAGACACGTCTATTTGGAGTTTAGAGAGGTTTTAATTTAATTTCAAAGTGGTGCTGAGTGTATTAGATACAATATTAGAATATTAGCTAGTGCTGAAAGCACTTGCTTAGCACCCATTTGCCTAGCACTTGCCTAAGTCCCAGCATCATAAAAAATAATCTTTTTTGAAGATCCAGTGAATAAACCATTTAAGTTTGCAGGCCACACTCTGTTTTTTCCATCGTCTTTTTTTTATCTATTGTCATAACTTTTTAAGTGCATTAAAGTCCATTTTTAGTTTACGGGCAGTGGAATAACGGAGTGTGGACTATAGTTGGCCATTTCGATATAAAACAAGATATGTAATAGGTAAAGCTTCTGAGAAGGGTTGGAAGTGACCCCAGGGTCAGAAATCATACAGGGAAAGAGCTGGAGAAACATGGTTGGGAATGTCAACATTGTGAGTTTTAATTGATTTGCATTTATTTTGTTAGCCAAGCTGAGTGATTTTTGAATTATTTAAAAGGTTAAAGTTGGTAGTTTGTAAGATGAGACAACCAAAAGAAATACTGTTACAAAAACTTGCAAGGAAGTAGCAGGACTTCTTAAATAGTTAGGTAAAGCATTTCTCCAGGACAGTGAGGAGAGGCTACTTGAAAAATTACCAAAATTAATGTCTTTAAAACCCTGGAAATTAACCCAATGCTTACAGCAACCTAAAGAGCATTAATTCATGAAAAAATGTGGAACCTTTGTAAGTTTGTGATTTTTTAAAAACCTGTTCCGCCTCCATTTCCTTTCCTCAACTCCTTGCTATCCTTGGAAACAAGCAGCTTTCCAGTGACAGAAGTGTCCACTGAGCATGCGACTCTTCATTAAGCCCCTAACCGAGGGCAGTGTCCCTGTGGATCTGTCTCAAGGTTCCGCACAGCCTCGGGCACTGGCCTTGTGCTGTGCCATCTCTGTGCCAGGGCCTGGGAGCTCAGGAGAGCTGACAGTTTGTCTCAGGGCTGGAGGTGCGGGTGGGCTTGCAGATGCGCTACCGAGGAAGAGCTTTAACCATCTTCTGATGAGCATGAGAGCCAGGATTCTAGAGTGGCTTCTGTGGGCTCGAGATTTTGCTAAAAGAATCTCACTGAGCGTAATGTCTATGTCTGTTTCACGTGAAAATATTACACAAAGGAATAGAGAATAAGGGACAATACCGAGTAACATGAAAAGAAACCCGCAGAGAGATCACAATCATCCCTTCCATCACTGTTCCACAGATGACCGCAGGGGGAGCTACAGACCTTCCCAGCCTCTCCCTGTGGTCGCGTCCACCCCCCTCAGCGTGAGGAGAGATCAGCAGGATTCAGTCCGCTCCAGGCCTGGAGTTGTCCCTTGCTCCTAGAACAGAGGCAGTTGGCCACTTGGCCTTGTGTGTGCTCTCTTTAGACTTAGAAGCAAGTGCATTTGAAATGCTTGGTTTAAAGGAATTTATAAAGAATCTTCTAATGGCTTTTTTTTCTTTTTCCAGCTGCCTTTCTGGGATTTTTACATTGGTAAGATTTAGTTCCAGTTTGAAATAAAAAACAATTGGATTAAAAATTTCCACTACAATTTGTATATAGTAAAACTGTTTCTGACTAGGTATATAGACTATCTCTATGTATACTAGTGTACACATGTATTACTTTTTAGTGTACAAATCTCATGTGACGTAGCATTTACAAAATAGATGCATCAGGGAAATAATTTATGAATTAAAGTACTTTCGCTTTTCCAAAGAACTTACCACTGTGTTTCTTGAAGTATCTACTTTTCTCAGTAGATTTTGCAGTTTACTTAATCATTTCTTCATTTTATAGTAACTGTGTTAGTGATATGTATAAAGCTTTTAGCAAGCTTGCCAGTTGGAAAGCAATAGCAGTGAACAAACTGGTGTGAAGCAGAGCTGAATAACGCTGAGCCTTCCGTGGGTATACAAAGGCACTTTATCTTATAAAAGTGATCTACTTTTAATAGTTGTACGGAAAATGAGGATATTTTCCCTCTGGAATGCTCTCATGTCCCCTGAGCACTGGGCCTTCTGCTCCTGGGAAGGGTGGGGTCTGCCCCTGTTCTGCTGGCACAGTGCTGCTGTGGCCACTGGGCCTCCAGTGAGCTCTGGGTGTCAGCGCTAAGGCTGGGGTGATAGGCAGCAGGTTGCCAGGAGCTGTAGGTGCACACGAGCCACTTGGAAATAGTGAGTGGGGGAACCAGGGTTTTGCTTTCTTTTCAACTTAATTAAAAAGCACTACATAAGCCAGGTGTGGTGGCGTGCGCCTGTGATCCAAGCACTTGGGAGGCTGAGGCATTGCACTACTAAGATATTTTCCAGTTTAGTCTTGTGTTCTTTGGCATCTAAAGTTGATCCTTTAAGTGTAATTATCTTTATTTAAGAACTGACTTAATATAGAGTGATTTTATTTAAAATTATATTCTGAGCACTTTTCAACAATTACAGAGGCATTTCTCAAATCTGGTACATTGTTCTCATTTGGAGGCCTGGGGAAAAAGGGGGAGAGGGGAGAGCCACAGGGGTGTTAGATATACGTACAAGAAAGGTTAAGAACAGGGTTAAGGAATTCCACGTGTGTCCTGCCTTGGATTATATATACCCCGAAACATAGTAAGTTTATATAGCATTGACTCAGTATTTATTATAGAGAAATGCTTTTCCTTTCCATGGCTTTCTTACTTTGCTTCTCTGTGACTTTGCAGTACTGATTTGGAAATCTGTTATTATGATCTTAAAATTATAATATATTATTTATAATCTTATAAATATAATTGTTTATGTTATAATCTTTTTTTTCTAGGATACATTTAACGACACTTTTTGAGAATGATCGCCATTTTTCTCACCTCTCAACTTTGGAACGGGAGATCTCTTTTCGCGATGAAATGGTTAGTTCTTTCTTCTGCAGAGTTAATTTGTGCATTAGGAAGAGTGAGACTATGAAGTAGAAATTTTTTAGGAACAGAAGTGGATTTCCAGTGACTGGTGTTTCATACTTCTCCTTTCTGTTTGTATGAGTTTCCCAGAATACAAGGTACTTCAGCTGTTGCTTTTTATTTTTATCGGTATAATCCCTGCAATGATATGAAAAACTGGATATACTAACATTTGTAGAGTATTTTAATATTTTAAAAGTATTATTTCTGCAGGACTTAGAGTGTTACTAGATGAAGAAGATGGCTGTGGCAATCTGGGCCTCCTGGGTGACAGATCACTGAGTCCAGATAACAGTTCTGGGATTCTTTGTACTATGTAGGCTGGTCAGTTACCTGCCTGATTCTGAGTCATCTCATTGGTTAATCAGAAATAATGCCCGCCACACATATGTCAGTGAAAATGAAGGGAGATAATGAACAGCGACACAAATCACAGTACCTGGCACAAAACAATATCTTATTATTAATAACAACTGACATGATGTGATTGAGATATATAGTGAATGTTTAAATTTTTAAAAAATGAATGACACTATGCGTTAGTCCTTTTTCTTTTCCAGGAGGAGAGGTTTATTTTGGGTCGTGATTTCAGCCCTGGTCCTCTGGCTCCAAGGCAGGATAGCATGGTAGAGGGGTCTGGCAGAGGAAAAGCTGCTCACCTCTTAGGGAACAGGATGCAGGCAGAGGCAAAGGGGGAGCCGGAAGGAGACAGAACCTTCAGGTCATGGCGGCAGGAGCTGCCTTTTCCCAGCAGGCCCCACTCCCAGCAGTGCATCAGTACAGTGCCCCCATAATCCAGTCACCTTCCAAACACATGAGGCTCTTGGGGCCACTTTAGATCTAAACTGTACCACAGAGAAAGACATATTGCCATTAACCCCCTCAAAATATTCCCTGTAGTGAATGCCCCTCAAAACACTCTCTCACTACAGACACACACATCCCGTCCCCCTGGCCACTCTCTGCAGCAGGTCTGGACGCCCTCTTTGTGAGTGTCTCCAGTTGTTCTGTCTTGGCCCCCTTGATGTCCTGAATCAGTTGTGCCCTCCTCTGCCTTATTCACTGGACACGGCACCTGTGCCTTCCGGCTCTTCTCTAAAGGCAAAAGGACCAGGAAAGTTGACTGTTTTGAATGGATTCAGGACATAAAGGTAGATGCGCAGAGGACTTCTAGAACTGCTCCAGGAAGACGCAAGAATGATAGGATAAGTGTGTTTGCAGTGAGAGGGAGTATTTTGGGGGACATTCATGGCAATGCATAATAACTTTTAAAAATTTAACATTCATTGTATTTTTGGATCACATCTCATATTTATACGTTTACTATTTCCCTGTGTACAGATTTAGATATATTTGATAACTAAAGATATCCAAAAATATTCAAGATATCTAAAGATATTCAAGATACCATTCATTTCTTTGAAACCTGTCATATTAGATATCTTTGAATTTTTATAATGCTTTCTTGTATCTCCTAAAGAAGCTTCTATGAATTCACAGTTTGCCAGTCAAGAGTATGACATAGACACGAGTTCAAACATCTTCAGTTTGGAAGCTAATGGTGTTGCTTAGCCTACCAACAATAAAAATGTGGACTTCTAGTTCACAGGATTTGCTTGCAGCTTGTGAACTTGGGAATTTCTCTAAAGATGGGCTCTGAAAAGAGAAAACAGTGCCTCAGGAGACCTCAACAGACTTAAAAGTATTCTCAGAGTAGAGGGTGGTGTAATGAGTGATTTTTAAGATAGCAGTTGGTAGCTCCCTAGCACTGCCAGGAGAAAATGCAACATGGAGTGAAAGATGGAAAAGATCACATGAAAATGGAGATGGACACATAGAAAATTAGAAAACTCTTGCAGACCACCAGGGGCAGAACCCTGGACAGGATGAATGAGCCCCCGGCAGAGACAGGGCTGTGGACAAGTAAAAGGGAAGAGGAAGGTGGTAGGCCAGGTGCTTGGCATCCTCAGGGCCCTACATCCATCACCAGCATTGAGAGGAAAATGAAGAAGGGCAAAAGCAGACAAAGGCACAAAGATCTTGGCTTTGTAGATTCTTAAAAATGAAAAACATTACATGGGACAGATGCTTGATTAGGACAGATGTATACATTGGCTTCAGCTCCCAGTAAATGAAAAAAAATTGTTCCCATATTTTAACTTGGCATTTTTTCTTTAATTCAAAATAACTCAGTTTGCGAAGATGAATAAAATATTTTCTTTGATGAATGGAAGTGATACTGAATGCTGCCCAATGACCAAGTATTAATCACACGCTAAAATCTTGTCAAGAATGAATGTGGTTGCCCTCTCTGTGCTTACACCTCGGTGATAGTAGAGGTGAATGACACACTGACAAAATTGAGTGAACTCTGTTTTTAAAAAGCTGTCATGTAATCCTTGTATTTAAAAATGTAGCATCAATGGATCTTATAAATACATAGTACTTTTTGATTTTGTATATTCAGGATAAAAGGTATTTTGTAAAAAATAAAATAGTGACATAAAACTAGAGTAACTGTGGAGTTAGTGTGCAGTATTTTTGATTTTTGGAAAGAGGAGAGTGTCAAACAGTTTGACCCTTTTAAGTAGTTTGACCCTTCATTTACTTTTATAAATGGTGTGGCCCCTCATTTTTTATTTTATTTGAAAATGTGAAAGTGATGAAGGAAGTAATATGAAACAACCTGCTTTTTAAAAATCCTCGAGTTTTACCTTTAATGAATATAAGCATTATATATGATCAATAAGACCGAAGAGTAATAATTAATAACGTTAACAAGAATGAAAGTGGGGAGAGGGGAATCAGAGGGAGGGAAGGGGGGGCGAGGAAAGGGGATTATAAAAAGAATCCAGAATCAAGCTGTATTATGTACATCTGCCCACTCCCCAGATGATTATAAACTGCATGTACTGCAAACATACTAATTTTCAAAAAATGAGGAAAACTTCCTTGAGTTTTAAATCAGGCACACCTGCTGGGCATGGCAGTACACACCTGTAATCTGAGCACTCTGGAGACTAAGGCAGGAGGATCTTATGAGTTCGATATCAGCCTGGGCTACAAAGTGAGCTCAAGGCCAGCCTGAGCTGTATAGTGAGACTCTGCCCCCCCCCCCAAAAAAAAGTCAGGCACATTTTTATGATTTAGTGAAGTCATGATTTTGTACAGTGGAGCGAGTCACTAATATCGCGCCCTTTCCTTCTCACCACTGTGGGCAACAAAAGCCCACCATTCATTCGTGCAGGAGGCAGACATGGGGCTGTGATGTACGACAGGAGCCTGAAGTTCTGTTCCCAGGGTGGGCTAATTATAGTGATAGGTTATTTCTTAAGAGGATGGGGAAGGAGGAGTAATTGTATGTAAAATTGTGCAGGGTTGAAGGCATCCTTATTTATAATAGAATTTATGATGCAACACATTTCAAGTAAAATCAGATTTGCTAAAATCAGAATTATATCATATATATATTTTAAGTCACTGTTAGAAAAGCTAGTGAGGTGTGGTGGCGCGGACTTGTAATTGCTGCCCTTGGAAAGCTGAGCCAAGAGGGTGACCACAAGCTTGAAGCTAGCCGGGGCTACCTAGTGAGTAAGACCCTATCTTAAAAACTGAAAAAAAAAAGAAAGAAAGAAAAAGGGAAAATAAATGCTTATTAAAACATTTGATCATCCTCAAACTCTTTAGTCTGAAAATTTGCAGTTTATAGAAGACTTGAAGGAATAGTTGATGGTCTGAAAATACATGATTCCTGAGTCTACTAATGCAAATGGAGGAGTAATCAGTAATTCTTATTTTTGACATTTCCTCTTTTTTCAGAAGAATATATTCTAAGAAGTTTTAAAAATATTTTTTACTCAGCAGTAAAGTGGGTTGAAATTACAACTTGTAGGAACAATGGATAGAATTAGAAACCATCATGGTCCATGAAATTGGCCAGGGAAAGGTAAATATCACGTATTGTATTTAATTTGAGAAATCACCTGAATGATTAAAAATAAAGAAGGAAAGGTGGCAGAACGCTAGAAGGTAGACTTCATGTGAGAGAGAAGGGCATCACTGAGGGGGCAGAAAGGGAAAGGGGCTGTGTGGGATTGAAAATGATCGAGAATGTTAAGTGTGTGTACAAATCTCCCCAAACAACCCCACCATTCTGTAATAGTGACAGGCACTAACAAAGTTAAAAATAAAATAAAATATTTGAAAGTTTTATATTGACCAACTATGCCTTTTAATTTTTTATAAAGGCACTGTATTATTCTTACTTCAAAACCCTTATTGAAGCACCTTCGTTTTTGGAAGGTCTGTGGATGATTATGAATGACAGGCTCACTGAATATCCCCTTGTAATTAATACAGTGAAGCGGTTCCATCTGTATCCAGAGGTGAGTGATCCTTGGGACAAGTAATACCGGCAGTGTGATTCCTAATCAGATAAAAATTTTGACCTTTTAGGGTGTTGATCATAGATGTTCTTATAGTTGAATAGAATATTAATTCCTTTCTTAATATATAAACATTCAATGTAAACTCAAAGAATAAATGTTAGTGTAGGAGACATGATCATATAATAAACCAGCCAAACAGGAAAGGAACACATGAGCACTAGAGAGGGTTCTCCATGCATTTGTGGGCCTTGGATACCATGTGGGTGGGCACGGTGACCACATGAAGGGCCAGCAAAAGCGGTAAGCAGGACAGTGGCCTTACAGCCACAGTTACATTAGTGAAAGGTGTAGCTCAGTGGTAGAGGTTTGATCCACAGCACCGATGGACAAAAAAAAAAAAAAAAAAAAAAAAAGATTTATTTAGTCACAGAGACAGAAATAGCTAGATATCTTCTAGTACTTGGCCTTAAAATTTAGTATGGTTTTAATGGAAATCTGCGAATTCTAGAGACTTGAAAAACAGCACAAAAGATTAGTAAACTCCATTTGTAGAAGCTTAAGATAAATACTAAATTTGTCATGGTATTTTAAAGACAATAGAATGGAGACCTAGCAACCAGAATAACACAAAAACAATACAGGAAATACAAAATTATAGAGAAGATAGTAGGGAATTAGCACTGGGTGCTATATTACATACTGTTGTTATCTTCACATTAGTTAACACAAAAACAATAAAGGAAATACCAGATTATAGAGAAGATAGTAGGGATTTAAAACTGGGTGCTGTATAACATAGTGTTATCCTCACATTTGTTACTCAGTTATGCAGATGATGGCTCGTTCAATTAATCAGTTTTCTCCACCCTCATCTCTGTTGTTCTACCACCCAGTCAGTCATCTTCCCTCTGATAATAACTGTACTTTTGGTGTATTTACTTCCTCAGGCTCTCACACTGGGAAGAGACATGGCTGCTTCAAATTAGCAACAAATATGGGTGTACACAAACTGCTATGGCAGGAGGTGGAAAAGCACCCATGCTAAAAGACAGTAGATAGGCAGGGAACCAGGTTCACTATGCTCAAGCCCCCACTGACAAGCCCTCAAGGCCATGAGGGGTCCAGTCAAGTCAGCGAGATTACCCAGCAAACCACCAGTCTTTGTCTTGATACACTGCATCTGGAGGCCCAGTCGAGTCCTCAGGGTCACCCAAGCAGACCACTGGGCTCTGCCCCGGCAAGGCTGTGCCAGGGCCCGGTCAAGTTCATGGGATAGCCCCCAGCAGATCGCCTGGCTCTGCCCTGTCACACTGCCAGGGGCCAGGTTGAGTCCACTGGGTTGCTCCCACAGACCACTGGGGTCTGCCTGTTGCTGCACTGCCAGGGGCCTGGTCGAGTCCATGGGGTCACCCTCAGACCTCCTGGTTCTGCCCCATTGCTGTACTGCTGAGGCCCAGGTCGAGTCCCCAGGGTTGCCCCAGCAGACCACCTGGCTCTGCCCTGTCGCCACGCTGCCGGGGGCCCAGTCCAGGTCTTCAGAGTTCTCATATATCCTGGAGAGCCCCCTCCTCTCTCAGGCTACTGAGCTCCCTGTCAAGGCCCCCAGGATCCCCTTATAGGCCACTAGTGTCTCCCTGCAGGCCACCCATGACTCTTTGGAGGCTATCCCCACCCAGCTAGAGAACCGGGTCTACACCCTAGTTCTAGATCTTTACCTCCTCCCACCTCCTGATCTCCAGTGTTGCTAATCCCTGCCCCTTGCAGCTGGGCATTGGGTGCACTTACGATGCTGGGCACAAGTGGCATGAGGTCTCCCCCACTCATGCTCACTGTGATAGTCAAGGTTTAGTTATTAGTTCTAGAAGAGAATTGGAGGATTTTCTCACATCTGCTGTGTAGAGTATGTTGTCTCTTGGACTCCTGGAGTGCTGCTTTTTGTGTAATTTCTTGCTACGGGTTCATACAAGGTTCATATATGCAAGCAGTGTGGAGACCCTCTTGGTGCTCTATTAGTGGTTTAGGGTGAGTCCTGAAGCCCATGGACTCAGCCTGTTGCTGTCAGGGACACATGATGAGTGCTTGGGCCGGAAAGACTCAAGGTGTTCAGAGAGGGAGTTCAGGGTGGGTGCTGAAGCCCAGTAACTCAGCTTGTGTTTCCTGCTTGGTGCTGGAGTGAGAAGGGTGTGGGGCCGTATGATCCACATCCATCTGCAGCTCTCTCTTACTGTTGCGCTCCAGTTCCCATTTGTTCTTTGGCTGGATCTGTGGGAATTGCTGTGGCCCTGGGGTCGCTTCTGATGCTCACTGCTGCTGTCTGCTGGTAGTTGCTCACACAGTGGAGAGGCGGGAGGCCACAGCCTCAGAGCAGGCATAGAACTGGGTGGGCTGTGTACTGGTTGCTTTGACTCCACCTTGCCTCCAGGCACTGATTAGAAAGGTTGCTGTAGGGTGGAGATTCTGTTTTAGTGGCTTTTGTAACTTCTCATCCTCACACTGGGTTCGACAACACCTCCCGACTGCCTTTGCCTCTTTGCCTGGATGTTCTTTCTCCTCTTAGGTCCTGGACCAGCTCTTGGAACTCCACTCCCCCCTGGCCAGGTCGGGAGGCTCCCGTGAGCATGGGTCTCTGAAGCTGAAGCTCTGAGTGCCAGAATGAGGGAATGGGCTGAGGGTATGTTTAGAGTGGTGACTCCCTCCTTCTCTGCCTCCTCTTCCTCCAACTGCACCATGGTGGCCCTCTGAGCCTTTCCTGCAGATGAGGTCTTGTTTGGTCTTTCTGAGGGCTTCAATTCTCATTTCAGATCCTTCCTGGGTTCAGGGTACACATTTCTCTCCTTCCTGTCTTTCTCATGTTGCTATATTCCAGTGTCTGGGTGGCGATCCTCTGGGAGGATCTTTCTCTGCTGCTTACCCCATCGCCATCTTCCTGGAAGTCTATAAATTTGTCATGGTAAGCACTGAGTTTTGAGTTTCAAGTTATCTCAGCATATGGCAGAGTAAGTGAAAGTTACTTAATTTTTAGTAGTCCATTAAATAGGCTTAAAATTATTACTTAGATTTTGAAATATTTAAGATTATAGAAACTTAGAGAATAATACTCAGTATGTTTGATCAGTCACCTAGGCTAGAAGGAGAAAATGCTTATCTCGGTATTTTTTAGCCCAGATTTTTAAAATAATTTAAATTTTTAAGTAACATCAAAGTCACCTTTACTTCCAGACCATTTGCTTCTCTCTTCTTCCCACAAGATCCCTTATCATAAATATGTGCAGATGCATCGGATCCATTTCAAGTGTGGATTTATGTGTTTTTGGTCCCTGTAAATGCCCTCACACTGAATATACCTCTACTACATTTTCCTCAGTGTTGCATAAATTTTACACTCTGTATGTATGAATATTTGTTTCTTTAGTTTCAACTATTTAATAAATTCCAAACTTTATTTCTACATTCCCCTGTTAGCAGACACAAGTTCTTTCTGATCTCCCTAATACCCACAGTTCTAAACGCAGGCTCTCGTAGGTGCTTCCTCCTGTGCATAGGCGGGGTTTTCACTTGGCCAAGTACCCAGAGGTGCTGTTGTGGTGTTGTGTCTTGAGGAGCTTTTTTGTAGATTCTTTTGGATTTTTCTCATGTATAGGATGATGTTGCTCATAAATAAAGGCAGTTTTACTTCTTAGTGTCCAATCCATATACTTAAAAACATTTTAAAACAGCTTTATTGAACTATAATTAGTGGGTCACATGTGAAGTATACAGTTTGATATGATTTGGCCCAAGCACCATGTACATAAAAATATCACAGTGGAATAGGGCTGGGCAGGGTTTTAACTTTTGGTGCCAGGAATATGCTCTACCACTAAGGCATACCCTGGTCCATATTGGGTGGCTTACAAGGAACAGTTTCTTTCTTTCTGCAGAGCAACAAAAGGGAAAACTCAAAACCCAGCAGAATACATTTTGCCATGACAATTTAAGATCGCTGCAGTTGATAGCAACAACAAACTCCAGTTTTGGGAATTATTGCAACAAAAGGCTTCAAACCCAGCCCATCTCCTAGACTAGTTGAATGCAAACCCCCACAATAAAGGCTTAGCTGAAGGAAAGGAAAATTCTGGATGCTGAAAAGTCCAGGAACAAGGCCCTGGCAGGTTCAGTTGTCTGGTCAGACTGCTGTCTGCTGTCCAGATGACCCCTGGATGTGATGATGCATCCCGTGGGGACAAGGGGCCATGTCTTCTGGTGGTAGCAGGGAAGAGGCCTGAACCCTACAGGGAGCCTGTTTTGTAAGAATCTTAATCCCATTAACAGAAGAGGAGTCTTCAAGTCCCCATCTCTTAGCGCTGCCACACTGACCACTAACTTTAACACCTGAGTTTTGCAGGGAGCATATTTAAACCATTCCAGGGCCACTGGTGTTTGTGGATTGTGAGACTTTTAAACCCCAAATCTGAGAAAATGAGTCAGAAAGGGAAGCTCAGGGAGCACACAATCATGGTAGTCTTTGGGCTCTATGTCTGCTTCCTCCTCTCCATTTTCTAAGTGTCATCTTATGCTTGATTTTTATATAATGCATATGGTTTTTATTTGTATTTGAGTAATAAGGATAGGGATATGTATTCCATTGCCCCAAAAGCAAATGCATTATTTGTGTATTTCTTTTTGTCTTTTTGAGACAGGGTCTCGCTATGCAGTTCAGGCTGGCCTTGAGCTCACTTTGTAGCACAGGTTGGTCTCGAACTTGCAGAGGTCCTCCTGCCTCAGCCACCCATGTGCATTGTTTTTAAATTTTCCTTCTATTCAAATTAATTTTTAATTTCTCATGTTATATTTCTTTGATCCATTGTGTATTTAGAATTATGGTGTTTAATTTTCAAATATTTGGAGGTTCCCCAGATTTGTATCTTTTAGAATGTCATTTGTAATAGTACAGTTGCACAGTCTGCCTAGGATAATGGAAGCAATTTCTGCACCACCTTTCTCTGTATCCTGTCTTACTCATCAGAGAAATGGTTCTGATTTTATTTCCTCTTATGCTTATCTGTCTATGATTAATGCAAGAATAAGACAAAATACCTGTTTCTTATATCTTCAATTTAAGATATTGTTGACTTTGCAAATATAAGACAGGGATTTGTTCTAGTGTTCAATAATTATTGTTTGAAATTTTTGTTCATTTTTGGATTTTTCAATTATATAATGAAATCTCTGTTTTTGCTCCATTAATTTCTAAAAGGGTAGTCTTAGAGACCTTACCAAATTTTTACTTATTCAACAATATTTATTTAATAATTAAGAAATATTTTCAGGTTCTTATATTACGATGGTTCTAAAACTTGGTAGCATTATAAAGGACAGGTGAGAAGGAGTTGTTCTGAGTCTTACTTTCACCTTTTGTAAGCACAGTATTGAGAAGAGCTAGACTCGCAGCCAACTCTCAGGTAGTACAATAGCGTCGAGTTGTATGTTTGTTTCTTTTGTGCTCACAGGATTAATTTCTCACATGAAACTGAAAACCTAAGTTTAGAGCAGTGTCTTGCAAAGGTAAAGGTATTTCATGCTTGCCATATGCCTACACTTTCTCTACAAACCTTCATCTCTCCTCCCTCTTGCCCAAAAGGCTGAGGGGGCTGAAGGACGACTTGGAGTCAGAAAAGCTGTAACCGGCAAAGTTCAGGACTGTAGCTCCGATCTGATACGAAAGCCCTGTTTCCCCTGCTGTGTAGGAGCACATCCCAGACAGGAATAGAACTCCAAAAGCAGTGCATGCGGTAGTGCAGGGCTTTTCTGTATGTGTGAAGAATAAACGAGAATAGGAACAAGGAGATAGGTGTCGACGGAATGTTACGTTGTTAAAAACAAAATGATAAAATAGTAATTCTCTACTTACTGGACCTGCAAAAGGTGTTTATGGTGGCAGTTAGTGATGTGTGGTCTGTTACTATCTAAGTACGATCTCAGTATGGAACGTGGGTAACGAACTGCAGGCTTCACGTGCCCAGGGAGGAGACCAGGAGGGCGCCCGCCCAAATGGTAAAGGTGTTAGCTCTGCATGGTTCTCACTTTCTTTTTTCCAACCCTCCCTCCCTTTCTCCCTTTCTCTCTTTCTTCCTTCCTTCCTTTTTTCTTTTTTTACTTTTTCCCCTGCAGTGATCTCACATTATTTATCCAAATTCTATAAAGATATATTTTTTTTAAATCTCTCAGATCTGAGCATTTTGTTTGCAATTTTTTTGTGTTGTTTCCTCCCTCGTGTTCATGATTTTAAAAGTGAATGACAGGTTAGGAAGAACTGGTTAATTAAACCTTCTACTTGTCCTATCTTTGAATGTATACAGGAACTAGTATTTTGTTTTATGCCAGTTTTTAAAGAAACATAATGAAATAAATTTAAGGATCTAAATGAAATCATAAATATGTTCTTACAAATATGTATATTTTTGTATTATTACCAAAATGCTTTAATTATATGCTTCTATGAGGCCTTTTTTTTTTTTTTCCAGTGCTGAGGCTTGAACCCAGGGTTTATCTTAGCCTTTTTAAATTTTTGAAACAGTATCTCGCTAAGTCACTTAAGTTTCCCAGGCAGGATTGAAAGTCACATTCCTCCAGCATAGCCTTCCAGAATGTTAGGATTATTGGTGTCTACCATGATGTATGATTTACACTTGGTTATTTATATTACAGAATTGATTACTATATTTAAATATTTATAAAATGTATACTTAATACTTACACTTTCAATGAATACTTAAATGACTTTACAAAACACTTAAATACACTTTGAATGACTGTTTTCTAAGTGAGATTATTTAAATAAATTCATCAAAATCATGAAATGGTATTTTGGAAAAATTGTTATGAAGAGAACATATATCCTTGCATTATGTTTTATTTTTTTGTAGGTCGTCCTAGCTTACTGGTATCGCACCTTCAGAGGAATAACGAATTTATTTGGTATACAAACCAAGGCCTGCTGGAACGTCACCAGGATGGGGTTTCCTAGCGAAGTTGAAAGCTGTGAAGGTCTGTGTCTCCCTCCTGCTGCACTGGCCTCAGGGCTCCCAGAAACACAAGGGCCACTGTGTGTGAACAGCTGAGACTCCCTTTTCCCTTTAAATAACACTGGAAATGATTCACCTTGATGATTATTTTATGCTTCAGTTTTCTGAGAAGGCTCTGAATTTACTAATTTGAATATAAATTTGGAATTTAATTTGCATATTAATTTAGCCCATAGAAGGCAAACTTGAGTAAAAGTCTTCCATAGCAGAGTGAAGTAATACATATAAAAGTGTTTTTGGTGACTTCAATATGTACATTTTGGGGCTTAGTCAAATATACACTTGTAATGGTGTATTAATGAAGTAGCACAAACTATTAAGAAGTCAAACTTGGATTGCAGTGGCAATGCTGCTTTTACGTACTCGCAATCCGCTAGATAATTTTAGTCAGACTCTTCCTATACATCTTCTACATTGGTTTTTTTTTCAAAGATAACTGCTTTGTGAATTCTGTAACAGTTCTCCAGGACATTCAGTAGTCATTGCTACTTAAAACTGTGCAGCTGAGCTCTTTGACAACCCAAGGGCAATGCGGTCCCTTGGAACTCTTGTGCAGTCTCACATACTTACCTACATAGCACTTACATAGCTGTTTCTTTATTTCTTCCATTCTCTACAACATGACTGCTTACTATATTTTATAAATATATTTTTATAGACTGTTTATAATAACATTCAACTATGGTAATATAAGCTAATCTATATTTCCCTTATATTTTTATTGATTCCCTTAAATAAATTTATAAAATTTTTTAAAAAATTGATAGAGGATGTTTAAGGACCAACTAGACTTTTGTTTCTTTACCATGTAAAAGAATTGAGAAAATACCTTGCGAATTGAGAGACTTGCTAATGACCTGGTCAGCTAGAAGGTACAGTATTTTCTAAGGGATGAAAGTATAACTTTCTATAGGGACAAATACTGCACTTCCTAAATTCCCAGTAAGTGACAGGTTAGAATTTGGCACTTGGGTTGCAGCAATGGCCCAGTGGGCATGTTCTTATCTTCATGGAGTCTGTACTATGAGCAGGCTCTTAGCAGTTAGAACTGTGATGGACAATACTCATACAAAAACAGAGCTACAAGAGAAGAAGTATTTCAAGGACGAGGACGAGAGAGGTAGGGACCAGCATACTTAGTCTCTGGCCTCATGAATAAAGTATAGAAAAATAGCAAGGGAGACCTGAGAGAAGCAATAGGGTCCTGACTTCCCAGACCCGGTGGTGGGAAGGCTTTTGTACCTTATTCACTGAGGCGTTTTAACAGATGCTAACCTTGGGCATTATTTTGGTGGTTGTTTGGAAAGGATACCATTGGCCTCCACGAGGCCAAAGACTATTGTGCTCTGAGCACATGATTTGTATAGAGAGAGAGCAGTGAGACACCAGGTCGTGGGGGGAGCCTTGGATATAGAAAGAACAAAACTTGGTAGCTGATGAGACGGAGGCAGAAGAGTGAAGAAGTCCTGCATCTCCCTGGTCTCCAGCTTGAATAACTGAACTTCTTGAACATGAGAAAACCTGACAAGTACAGGTGTGAATTGCTGTGTTCTGTGGATGTATTAGCTTGAGATCCTAGAAAGAGATGTTGCATGGATGCCTGGATAGATAACTTAGGAATAGGAATGTTTGGGGCTGAGTATAGACTTGGACTCATCTCTATATAGATGATACTCAGAGGTACAGAAGTAGAAGAATTTCCTTAAGGAGAATATGTAGCTTGAGAAGAGAGGAAAGTGGCTGACAGAGGCTAAAGAGAGCCAGTATTGAAGAGAAGGTGCATAAACAAGAGAGACTGTTGGAGGACAGACAGGAAGGAGTCACCAAGGAGGTAGGAGAGTCACCAGGGCCGCCCTTCAGGTTTGGCTCCAATCAGTGAGATAGGAGAAACTTTTGGCAAGTTATTTAAGTTATCTATTATTTGTTTTCTCAACCATAAAAATACTTTTATGACAATCTCATTTGTGCCTGAAAAGTTTCTGAAATGATGATTATAAAACAAACAAGCAATTCTATGCATACAATCTAATACATGTTGTATATATTAAAATTCTAGCTGTTGATAATAGTGGATCAAAAATTGGATCATCTTATGCAGACTAAAGCAGCTGCTTGAGGTCAAAGACTCTCTTTCATCCCAGATCCTAGAAAAGATAAAATAGTGCAAAGACTTTCTCTTAGGAGTCACCAAGTGGCTCCACAGACAATCCCAGACACTGAGGAAGAGCAGCAGCATCTTCATTAGAGGCCCCAACAGTTATGTCTATATAAGAGTACTTCAGGGGAGCGTAGCAGTGCTACTAAATGATACATTATTGGGGCTGGAGATGTAGAGCCCTTGCCTAGAATGTAAAAGGTCATGTTTGATCCACAATAGCAAACTCACCTGTCCCCTGACACACACCTTGTACCTGGGTAAAGTTTATTGAGATGACTAAAGAGAGCATTGACCTGAAAGCAAATGCTTTCAACACATTCACGAGCTTGTGAGTCAAAATCACGAAGATAATTATGCCTCCTTGCTTTACAGCCACTTGTTCACTAAATGCTGAATAATCTCTATCTTTTCAAAGGAGTGGGAGACCCTACTTGCTTTTATGTGGGTGTGATTTTTCTCTTAAATGGGCTCATGATGACCTTCCTCTTCATCTACGCTGCCTACTTGAGGTAAGACACCTAATTAAAAGGTCTGACTGAGCTTATAAGGACCCGCTGATAATTATTGATTACGTTAGAAGAACTAATGAAGTGCATTGATTAATTGTAGGAACATTTGTAGTTTTGAACTTTAAGGTGTTCAACCAATGTCATGTGCTTTGCTCTCAGGCTCTGTTGGTCCTCAACAGAGCACTATGAGTTACTTTTTCCAAATGATAAGTAAAGAGCCTCAGAAAACAATTGGCTTTCTCACAAAGTGACATATCCCATGTCCCTTCTCTATTCCTTCATACTTTTACATGGAAATGATGTCTGGAGCCACAGCAGTCATCGTGTGGCCATGAAGGAAAGCCACATAAAGCAGACATATCTGGCCTAACATACTTACATTACTGAGCCAGGACTAGTAGATGTTTACCCCTTATTTTTTTGTTGAACGATATAATACTCATACTGTCCAAGCTGCATTTGTCAGATTTTTTTGTTTCTCTCAGGGAAATATATTTCTAAGTAACTCATCAGCTTTCTTTACAGTTTTGCTCATGAAATACAAAACATTTAAAGTGCAAAATCTAGATTTAGTCATCCAACAAATATTTACTGAATTTCATCAGGCTTATGTCATTGTAGATTAATATGTGTATGCGCTGTTTGTTTTAGGGAGTTTGGGGCACAAAAGGACTTGCATAGGATCAGTGAAAGTTTGTGACATATTTAATATCGTATCAGGGATCCTATCCAGCATATAGGCTAAAAAAAGTGTAAGGCTTGGAAAACTTGACAGAAAAAGTAAATTTTTTGAAAAGTTGTTCGCATTGTAAATGTGGAAAATAAAAAATTAAGAGTAAGCTATTTGAAGCATTTAGAAAATTTATGTTACCTGAACCCAAAAATCAGTACACAAAATGTTAGAGTATAGGTTCTATATTCTAGCATCAAACAAAAATGAAATTTTAAAAAGATACTACATGGAATAGCATTAAAGTAATGAAGTTTCTAAGAATAAATCTAACAAAAGATATGCATAACCTTTATGGGAAAACTATTTAAAGTTGATTGAGATGTACTTAAGAAAATGGAAATAAATGGAGAGCTATACCATGTTAATGGATTAAAAGATGACAATTAACCCAAATCGGTTTAAAGATTCAATGCTTTACCAGTCCACATTCTCTCATAATTTTGTTGAGCCCATTAGCTGATTTTTAGTTATTCAGAAATGCAAAAGGCCAAATTTAGTTAGGATGTTTTCAAAAGGATAAAACTTGCTTTGTCAATGATTGCTGTATCACAGCACTAATGCAAATAAAATAGCGTGCTAGACAGATAGATCCCAGGAATGGAGTAGAGGCCAGACACAAAAATGTATTTGAAAATACTTGGTGTATGACAGCGGATATTGCAGCCTATCCTTGCAGACGAGGACAGGCTCTTCACAAGTGGTGCCGGACCTATGTAGTGATGGTTATATTGATGATCTTAGAATCAGGATAACAGCTGTGGTCTCGGGAGTGCCTGGTGAGGTCTTAGCGTGTCATAATATCTCTATTTCAGTTACTTATATGGTGGTGACATGGATGTTCACTTTGTAATTGCTCTATAAATAAGAGGCATTATACATCATACTTTTCTCAGTGCCGTGTGGGGAGACTTTGGAAGGATAGCTTTGAGCTAGTTTTATCAGGCTTAAGTGCTCTATTTTTGAAAATAGTTTGTACTTCTTTTTTAGCGTGGAAAACATTACATAGCTGTGACTAAAACTTTTGAATTAGCATTTTTCATGAGAAGGGCTACTCTCTAAAGTGACTATGCAGTTGTGGAATATCAGATATACTACCAGTCTCCAGTCTTTAAGAAAAATATGTAGACATAATAATTATGAACTATAAAAATGTCACCAAAACTGTGATGAGATTGGAAACTAAAGCATGAAAGAAACAAAAGAAATAGCGTAGGCACTACCTTGGACCGTGGTCTCTCTGTTTCTGTGCCTTGGGTGAATAACCATAAAACGGTGACGTGCACATTGAACTTGATTTAATCTAGAATAAATCTATGTCTTTTCCATTCTTCTGATCAATACATGGAATTGTAGAAGACTGTCTTGTCCTGCAAGTTAGTACCACAGTCAGTACTCCTGTTATCCCTCCACAGCAGCCAGTATCATTAGTAGTATTTTGGGGTTTGCCAGGTGTTTCATTTCATCCACATGTTTACAGTTACTGTGTGCACAGCCTGTCCCTGCTTCTCACGCCTTCTTCTTTCTTAAAATTTCTTCCTTTCTGATGTAGATCTCTTGAATTTCCTTTGGTGAGAGTCTGTTTATGATCACCCACTTCTCAGTCCCTTTGCACTGTTTTCTTTTTGGGACTCTTCATTTATCCACCCAGTGCTCACTGTCTTCCAAGTGTGGAGCTGGGGATGCAGCAAAGTATGAGATCCAGAGGTTCTGTTGGTGCGGGGTTTGAAATACTGTAACCCCAGCTGCGGTGGGCTGAGATTCTGCCCCGGAAGTGTGTGTGAACGCTGTGCCTAGGAGATGGTTCTCACTCTTTGATGGTTATTGACTGCCTTCCTATATTGCTGCTTCCTTCAGACTCACAAATTAATATATACAGTTACTTACTGTTAATCAAAACTCATAGACTCTGTGTCTCAGGTACTTAAATTCAATTTCAATAGACAAAACTGCCTCCATTGAGATTATTAAAAAATGTGTATAGACTGAAGTGCTAGTCTGCTGGTTTAAAAAATCTGTTTTATACTGGAGGTTTATACTGGCATTCAAACCAGGGTAGTTTTAAACTTGTAAGCCTCCTGTCATGAACTTCTGGAGTGTTGGGATTATAGATGTGTGCCCCTACACCTGGCTTGTTAAAAATTATTTTATGCTCATAAGTTAGAAAATGTTGTAAATATAATAAATTAGAAACTTTAGATTATAGTATACATAAAACTTTTGCTTGTACTTTCAAGATTAAAACATTGACTACATGGGAACTTCTGAAATTTTTACTTATGTTTTAAGCACAGAAAAATAATTTTAAATTCTGAGATTTAAAAAAATCCCATCTTACATGAATTGTGATTTCATACTTTGTTTTTTTACAGTGGGAGTCAATTAGGAGGTTTAATTACAGTACTGTGCTACTTTTTCAACCATGAAGAGGTTTGTTTTCTGGAAAATAATTTTAAGATCTTGAAAGGCTATGTAAGAACAAAGAGATGTAATCATTAAAATAATATATGTTGCATATTATTTTGACCTGGCAATATTTGGTAGACCCTTATGTTGCAAGTTGGTATTTTAATTGTGTTAATCTAAATTTTTAAACCATCTGAAGTTAAAAATGAAATGAAATATCTTGCCTGGTCTTTTGTGAGCACTTACATGTACATATGTTCAGTAGAACAAAGGAAATACTGCCTTTCTTGAGTCAGACACTTTCAGTATTGCATCCACTCCTAGAAAACTCTGTTGGAGGTGGCTGTTATCCTCACCATACACATTCTGACACTGAATTTTACAGGTTAGGTTACTTAACCCAAGATTCCACACACTACCTGGGGAAGCTGAGGTCCCTCTCTCCCCAACACTGTGCATTGAACCCACAGCCTACAGACTGAGCTATACATCCCTAGGCCGGACTCAAGCCTTTAATGCTCCTGTCCTTCTAGAGTACTGAGATTACAGGTATATGCCACCATACTGGGTAGTTTTCTCTTTGTATATATTTTACTTTTTTATAGTGGTAAGAGTACTGAACAGAGCTGCCTTCTTAATAGGTTTTAGAATGTTATAGTACAGTATCATTAACAAGACGTTGTGCAGCAGATGTCTAGAATATATTCATCTTGCTCAGAACACACTCTATGCACTTGCGCTTCTCCAGGGCTGGAAGCTGCCTTTGACCATAGTTTTAAAGCTAAAGCTTTGTCAACCACCACCATTCTTCTATACCATCCTGATACAAAATGTTAGATTAAAAGTAGAGAGTTATGTACTAATTTATCCTAAAGGAACATAGAGCTCAGAGAAACTTATGTAAAATATGGTGTATTTAGTGGACAAAATGTTGCATGTGTACAAACCATGTGCCTGACTGTTAGCCACTGAGGACGTGGCAGTGATAGAGTCTCGCTGTCACCTCTCAGAAGGTCCTATACTGTATAATGCCACAGGGTATGTAGGGAAGTCTTTATGTATTGCTAGTGGGTTAAGTCTTAAATTAGATAAGAGAATAGTAAAAACTATACATAAAATGCTTTTGATATATTATTTCAGGCTAAAACAAACAGATACCTCATCATTCAATAATCATTTGATATACAGGAAAAGCCTTGTATATGAGTCTGTTAGACTACTAATGGTATGAATTAGCTTTTTACACAATTATAATTCATCTTCTACAGTTTACAATTTGCGTGTTGTAGAGCAATAGCTTTTAAGGCTCTTGCCAAGTAATAAGATTTTAAAGTGTTTTGAGAACTTTTGATACAAAATTTTTACCATACTACAACCCATATATCTTACAAATTGTCTTAAAGTATACATGAATATTCAATACTACATTCTATGTATCACATTACTTACGCTATGCACCTCCCGTTGGTAATTCTCATTACTTCCAGTTGTCTTTAAAGTTTACAGTTAACTCTTTTAAAGATGTCCTGCACACACTCAGAGGGGCTCTGACTACTTGCGCCACCTGGACCTGTTGTGTGTAAAGTCTTGGTGTTTGCGGATGCCCAGGTGATACCTGATGGAGTACTGCTGTGGACGGGTCTGGAGCTCAAGGCCCAGGATGTCTGGTCACACATATAAGGCTGGACTGTGGATCTGGCCCAGGAACCCTCACAGTCCCCATCTCTGCCTTCTTGATTGTCGCTGGGACTTCCTTGTGCTTGGTCCCATAGATCTGGCACTTGCTCTAGGCTTGGAAGATAAACCTTCTACTCAGTAGTCCCATGAGAGGAACTCCAAGCTTTGCCTGCTTTCAGAAGCAGGATCCCGTGGGCCTGGGGCTGAAGTTCCCAGGGGAAGTCAACCCCTGTGTTGGGCGGATGATGTTTGCTGTCACGGACCTAACATGAACCCAGGCTTTCATTCCTCTCAGGCCACTCGTGTGATGTGGACGCCACCTCTCCGCGAAAGCTTTGGATATCCGTTCCTAGTGTTTCAGATGTATATTTTAACCATGATTCTCAGGTAATTTTTGTTTATAAGACACAGATAAGTAAATTCAAGTTCAGTTTTTAAAAATTTGCGTCAGCTTATTATAATTGCCTTATTTAGGCTGTGCTTTTTAGTTTTTTAAAAATAAACTGAGAATAGAGTTAAGATAATCTAAAGACTGCAATATAAAAATTGATCTCCACTTAAGAGTTTAGCCTACAGGTTTTACGTGATTATATTTCAGTAAAATATTTGTAATCAGTTATTGTTTGCAAGGATTTGACAGTTTTTTTAAAAAAAAGATTTTGTTTGAAGTTTACGTACTGTAACTCACTGTTTTCTTGACTGTGTTTTTGATAGAGCATTCATATACTTGATGCAATTTGTGAATCAGGCATAAATACACAAATGTCAACATCTATATTCCCTATATTTAGAAGTATTTCACTGGAAACAGACCATGCTCTATTTATCTCTAACCACCGAGCACTAAGCATCCTCCCATGTAAACACTTGAGGTGCTCCTGTGATAGTTGATTAAATGGAGGTAAATTCTGCAACTTGGGGAGGATCTGCAACCCTTAGAGAGGAGCAGACCAACTCCTGATGTTTTACCTGCCTGGCACCTGTACTTGGAGGCTGCAGTTAGATTCAGTTATCTGCTCCCTGTCCAGACTTCTGTGTCTGTTCAGCACATTGCCTCCTCTGACTAAGTATGGTAAAGAAAGTTGCTCTTTCCCACCTCTCTCCCTTCATTCTCAGCTTAATTACTTGGAGGATGGTGTGATTGATTGATTGATTGAGAGGATGTCAGTCTGAACAGGCACGTGTTTCAGAGAATGCAGTGTGCTACTCAGAACATTTAGTATTGTGTCCTTGAGGGCAATGCTATGCTCTTTACCTGAGTCCAAAGTAATTTTCATTTGATCAAATATAAAATTACCAAGAGCTGAAAGAATATTTTGTGATATTACTAAACAATATGAATATTTAAATTTTTTCTTTTTTCTTGTCTTTTTGAGACAGGGTCTTGCTATGCAGTTCAGGCTGGCCTTGAGCTCGCTTTGTATCCCAGTATCCCAGGCTGCCAGGCTGGTCTCGAACTTGCAACGATCCTCCTGCCTTAGCCTCCGAGTGCTGGGATTACAGGCATGTGCTACTACGCCCAGCAAATTTTTGCTTTTGAAAAGTTACCTACTGTTGCATAAAGATTGATCAAAAACCCAAGACATCCTTTATAAAAAGAGCAATGACTATTTTATTATTTATAAATAAAAACCTTGGGTTTCTTTTTTCATATTCAAAAGATCCTGAGCTCCTCTGTGAAAAGGGGTGTTGGTTACCCATATATTCTAGTATTGTAGCATAGACAATTTATATTTCAACTGCAGTAATTTAGTTCTAGTCCAGAATTAGTTTTTAATTTGTTGTCTTACATTTTTTTTTTTTGCAAATTTTTCCACTGTTAACTTATTTCTTCACCAATACTTACACTGTTCCTTACTGTTTTCTGAAATATAAAAGTGATGATATTAAAAATAACTGTAGGGCATAAACATCTGGAGGCTGTCCTGTCCTGTGTTCTGGCTTTCTGATGGAGTATTTAATTTTGAAAGACAGGCATATTTATAGGAAAATAGACTTTTATGTTTAAAGTCTTTTATTTAATGATGAATTATATATTATTTCTGAAATGTTAATTATAGTTTTCTTTTCGATAAGCTAATTTCAAAGGTAACTGTGTTTTGTTGTATTGTATCAAAGGTAAAAGAATCGTTTAGGTTTCTTCATTTTGCAATAGTCTTTTTTTGAATGACCATCTTCATGGCAAAACTGACTGATCCCATGTCTCTCTGCTAAGGACCTGCAACAATTACGGAAAACATTACATCGCCCTCTGTGTTGCCAATGTTGCTTTTATGCTTCCCTGGGAATTTGCTCAGTTTATACTTTTCACACAGGTAAGGTGATTTAGAAGTAATTTGAGTTGGATGCAGTATGTATTGCTTATTTCTATAAAAGTTTTAAAATATGATTACAGTTATGCTCTCAAAGATTTACAAAATATGGAGTGATTATAAAAATTGTATAAATGTGTGATCTAAAAATTAATTCTATATTCTTTAGTGTATTGGTCACTGGTGAATATTAATGACAGACATGTAAAGGACTTTTTTCTATTATTTTTGTTCACAAATTTTCTGCTGGAGGGTGAAATACCATCTGTGTATCTATTTCCCTGTTGATTTTCTTGCCTGGGTGCCCAGCTACAATAACTACTAGGCCAGTCCTGCTGTTCATGATTGGGGTGTCTATTCTGGTCCAGCTAAATGTTGGAATTGTCTGAAGAACAGGATTTTCCCCGGAACCATGCCTTAAAGCTGTACTCATGATATTGCTTACATGAATTACATCTATATCCAGCTTCCCAAAACAACTAAGTAACTAATGGCAGTATACTTACCGCATGGAAGTTGGGAGACAGATAGCAAAGGTACAATTTTGATGCAATTTCATGACATTGAGATTTTTAACCAAGGCTAAAAAACCCTACCACTGATAATGATAATAATAAAAATCCATATTGGAGGTGAGAAATTCTTCCCCGAGGTCTCATGCTGTCAGTTATCACAGAGAATGGGATTATAACCCCAACTTAATTAGCACTGCAAGTTTAAAGAATGTTGAAGCTGTTTCCACTGCTTTACCGCCTTTTAGTTGTCCCCTTTCAGGTTGCAGCACAGAAATGACTCTGTGGTTGTCATTATTCGCACATGACAACGTGTAGGAGAATATATTTTTAACAAGCATCGTTTGTCTGTGGGCAAACTTGTTAGTTCCGTGTGCTGATGACATTATGAGATGTGATAAAAATATAATGAATATTTAAGTTGAAAAAATGTATTATTGGCAGTAATCACCCCTCAAAAAATTCCCCCTGATTTTGAGCATCCTTTTGTCATCATTCTTGCCACTTTCCGAAGCAGTTCTGAAGTCCTCCTTTGTGAGCATCTTCAGTTGTGCTGCCATGGCTGCCTTGCTGTCCTGACTTGGTTCAAAATGCGTACCTTTCATGGTCATTTGAAATTGCACAGTGCCAGATCCAGTAATTAAGGTATGTTGGACTCTGGGATAAATCTCCAGCACCAGAAAAAGTAGAAATAATAATAAGAGAAAGAACACACTGTAATGTTTTAACGAGCCTGCTTTTCTTTGAATGCTGCACAGCAGCAGCAGTTTATCAAATTGTTGACCGATCTCATAAAGACACTCAGGAAAGAGGACTTCCAGAACTGTTTCTCAAGGTATGAAGAATGATGGAAAGTGTGAGAGGCAAGGATTTTGAGCATATAGTTAATGACAATGTGTCTTTTACTGGGGTAAATGTTTTGAAAATTTAAGCATACACCATATATTTATCACCCCTTGTAGGTACATTCTCTGGATAAATTCAATATTGCCTTAGTGATTTTCTGTCCATTCAAGCGTATGTATGAGATTTGTTTGTGTGTTTGCCTTTTCATAGTAATGGGATATTCAACTATTTTTCTAGAAGTATTCTAAGATTTTATTCTTGGTTAGATTTTCATAAAGTCAAAATTAATTAATATATCCTAACCATATTGAGTGAGAAATGTGTGTTAAAAAGCCAAAGATTGCTGACACTTCAAAGAGAAAAAAACTGAAAGACTGATGGAAACCTAGAATATTGATGCTTTATTATTAAGGTTCACAGTTTTTATTAAGAGTCCCTCTCCATTTCTACAGTTTTGACAAACACATGAGGCTACCATAGAGGATAATATTAGCGTCCTAAAGAAAACCCTGGGCTTCACCCCAGCCCTTGCTGTAACCCAGACTGGCTTATATCACTTAGCATTTTGCACTTACGATTCCTCCGTGTCTTTACATGACATGAGAGCTCACTTCTTTTTATTGCTGAATGGATGATTGTGCGACACTATCTGTTCACCTATTCAGGGACATTATGATTGATTCCAGTCTTTGGTGATTATTAATTATGATTGATTCCAGTCTTTGGTGATTATTAATAAAACTACCACAAGCATTTGTGGACAGGTTTCTAGGTGAACACAGATTTTTTTTTTTTTTTTTTTTTTTTTTTTTTGCGGTACTGGGGATCGAACTCAGGACCCTGCGCTTGCTAGGCAAGCGCTTATTCCACTGAGCTATATCCCCAGCCCCAAAAGTGTATGATGGGATGGGTGTGGTGGCACATGCCTACAATCCCAGCACTCAGGAGGCTGAGGCAGGAGGATCACCATGAATTTTTTTTTTTTTTTTTTGGCGGTACTGGGGATCGAACTCAGGACCCTGCGCTTGCTAGGCAGGCGCTTATTCCACTGAGCTATATCCCCAGCCCATGAACACAGATTTTCATCTCAGGTGGATAAATATCCAGGAGTATGGCTGCTAGACCTTGCAGAACTGCCAATTTTATCACCTTTTTATTTATCCATTCTGTGGTGAGCAGGGGTATCTTTGTTGTTTTAATTTGCATCTCCCTAATGACATATAATACCAAACATCTTTCTGTGTGCTTGCTTGTCATCTTTGGTGAGAAGTTCAGAGTCCTTTATCCATTTTTAATTTGGTTGCTGTCCTTCTGTTGAGTCTCAAGAGGACTTTGTATATTTTGTGTACTGCTTCTTTATCAGATGTGTTGTCTAAAGATTTTTTCCCTGGTCTCTGTCTTCAGTGCTGTATTTACAAAGCTGTCATCAAACCATAGGCCACCTAGATCTTCTCCTATGTTATCTTATGAGGTTTACCTTTAGGTCTAAGGTGTGAGGTCCTTGTCTAGAGTCTTCTTTTTCCTTGACTGTGTATGTCCAGAGGTTCCCACAGCACTTGCACACCGTTCTTCATTAAGTTGCCTTTGTTCCTTGGTCAGGGCTCAGCTGCATTTATTTCCAGGCTGTTTTGTACCACTGATCACTTTGACTGTTTTTCTTCAATTCCACACTCTCTCAATTACTGTAGCTTTACACTAAATCTCAAAGTCTCTTAGTCTCCAGTTGTTTTTAAGCATTTTCTCTTTGTCTTTGGCTTTGTGCAGATTTTACTGTGATAATGCCTGTCTAGTGCTTTACAAACAGCATTTGGTTTTGCCTATCAATTTTCTGAGTTTTTCAGCTATATATCTTTGAATACAGTTTCTACCTAACACTCCTCTTCCTCGAATGTAAAATATAAAAGAATTGATGTTTATACCATGTTCTCTGTATCGCTTATTTTCTTTCAGGTATTTTCACGCTTTTATCATTTTGAACTTTCTGATATTTTCTTCTGGCCTGTCTTCTGGTTGAGCACTTCTTTTGTATTTATTCTGCTTTTAAACTCATCAGTTAATCTCTCAGTATCATTGTAATATTTAGCTGTAACATTTTGATTTCTTCTTTCCATTGCTCTCTGGGAATTTTTAGTCCTATGTATTATTCCTTGGACGTGCCAAAGACTGTTAACTTTTGTATTTGATGATGTCAAGTATGTTTTGAGTGATCTGCAAGCAAATGACTGGTTCTGTATCTCTAAAGAGTTTTAAAAAAGAAAAACAGTAAAAGACATATACCGTGGACTGTATGCAGAGCACAAAGCATAACATACTCTCTGGCCTTTTACACAACAAGCTTGCTAACTCCAGATCTAGGTCCTTTGTAGATTTGCTTCTCAGTGTAGATTTGTAGTCTCAGTGATAATGTCTCCTCTGCTTAATCTTACCTCTTTTCCACAGTGTCTTATCTCCTCCTCTCAAAATAGTTCAGTAGTTTGTTTAGTTATTTTTGAAGTAGTGTAGCGTTAATTTGAGACTAAGTTGATAGTGGCATTCTTCAGGAAGATTAAATTTGCTTTAAGCAAGCAAATAAAGGCACTAAGGGTCTCGACTCATTTCTTCAGCGAGATTAGGATGACTCGAAGGTGGGGTTCAGCCTTCCTGAAAACTGTTCTCTGGTTCACTCACAGAGTGTAGTCCTTTGGTGCTCCAAGCCAAAGCCTGGGTACTTACCAGGAATCTGCTTTTTGGCATGCCCAGGCCACCCATTCTGTTGCAATGCCTGCCAAGCCTGCAGGTCTCCCAATGCCTCTCAATCTGCCTGTATTGGAACCTACAACTATGTCCAGGAGAAAAGTTATCTAAAATGTGTGGTCACTAGGATAGATTACCACCTTATCCTTGGTTTTACCTTGCCAATTTCTTATTTGCCTTGTTAAAAATCTACAGCTCTCATACATATATGAAAATATATATGTTATATATACATACACAGACACACATATATATATATAAAATTTCCTTTGATATTGCACTTGCTCAACTGGAAGATTGGTTCAAATTAACTTGCCTTTGATAAGAAATATGACTCCACTCTTATATTTATTTTACCTAAAACCAGTATTTGTTTGTTAGAAGGTTTTCATTTTTGTGATGTTTTGTGTTTGTTTCAGGTGGCCTCATTATTTCTCATGTATGTTGTGGGGTACATTGAACCAAGAAAATTTAAGGAGATCATTTATGTGAATATGGTAACATTTTTAATGTGTATAAATCAAATATCAGAATAAGTTCCCAGAGTTTATAAAGCACAATTAATTCTGTTTGTGGTACTGTTTAATACATATAATGTCGATGGTATCTAGAGAGAAAACTAGGAATATGCATTAGCGATGCCACATACAGCACATAATGCTTTCAACTAGATTGTAAATGTGTTGGCCTCTCTAAAACATTTTTATGTTTTACTTTTGTCTTTAATTTTGAAACAATCTTTTTCCCCTTAGGCCTGAGATTTTTAGTACCTACGGCAAATATGATACTCTACAGTGGAAATTTTACATTGCTGCATCTTTGTTTTTATCTTAAATTTCAATCATATCTTCCTTAAAAACAGAAAAAATGATAGAGCATTAGTGATGAAAATCATGAAATAAACAACAAAAACAAGATGAGGGAAACATAATTCTAACTAAGTCTTCTTTTATTATTTTGTTATTGGAACAATAGATACAATTGAAATTTTAAACCTTTCTTTGTGCAATGAGCAGATAAAGAGAATTTTAGTTGTGCTATATGAATTTATGTTAAATTTTAATACTTAGAAACTAGCAATGACTTGAAATTCTATAGGCCAAGACCATTAATCTAATTTTTACAGATAATATTTGTGTTAAAAATGACTATATGTCTCTAAAGTATTCATTATGCAATATATGTGATATCTGTAAAATGAGTGTTTTTTCGTTTAACAGGGTTCAGTTATCCTCTGTTTTATTTTGATGTTTGGAAGTCCAGTATACTTATCCTCTTACTATTTTTCATCTTTGTTAATGGCATGGGTAAGTAACTGTTACTCTCGTGAAGGTGTTTTTCCCATGGTAAGAGCAGATTTTGTTTAATACAAGTATAAGAGAATAAATAGGGTCTTTTCCTGATTATTAATTGCATGAAAAAAATTTCCCAAATGGTTTTTTCTTCTTCATCCTTGAAAAATAATATAGTACATCAGATTTCCTTCTCAAAACAACACCTAAGTAAATATTTTTAATATGATAACAATGAGACTTACTTTAAAAACTGCTAAAAGAACTTATGATTTATGATAAAATGCCTTCTTTTCAGTCACTAGGGTAACTATTTATAATAGTAACAAAACCACTGTGGAGAACATTTTCGGAACTCCTTAATTTGCCACAGACTTTGGCACATTCTTTTGAATATTCTCCCTAATGTCAAAATTTCATCTTTCTTTTTTTTATTTTAAAAATATAAAAACAAAAAGATATTAACAAACAGACACAAAGTAGCATAAGAATAGTACAATCGAATCTGAGTTACAGATGATGTGACAGGGAATCAACAATGGTTGTTCCATTACATATCGATAACTTCTAAGTGTATATTCAGGAAAACAGATATAGACATGCAAAATTGATCTGACAATTAATCATCAACTATTCCTTACAATAAATTGACCTAAGTCAGTAGTACAACCTCTTTTTAAAATGTGAAAGCAAAAAGAGCTACATCAACTACAACAGAAAAAGAAAGGAAAGAAAAAAAAACCGAAAAGCATTAACAAAGAGACACAAAGTAGCTCAATAACCATATAATCAGAATTGAATTATAGACAAAGCAGCAGAAAACCAAGAGTAGTTGTTGCATTGCATATTGATATCTTCAAAATATATTCTCCAGAGATCACATATAGACATACAAGATTGATCAAACAACCAGTCATCAAATATTCCATACCATTAAGTGACATAGGACAATAGTAGAACCATGTTAGCCATCCTGCATATATGTATATACATACATACATTCATACATACATTTTTGCCTCTTTCTTTTCTCCTTTCCCACGTCCCATCTGTTCTTTACTTTTGAACAGATTTCCTTCATGTCTCTTAGTTTATGTTCCCACCCTCAGGTTCTTACACCAGTGACACAATATGTTGCCTGCACATGTACCTCTGGTTTCTTTCACTTATGAGTATTGTGTCTAAATGTGACCATTTGCCTACAAAGGCTCCAAATCTGTCCCTCTTTATAGCTGAATAATATTCCATTATATAAAAATGCCACAATTTTTTAATCCAGTCTTCTCTGGATGGACATTTGGGTTGCTTCCACAATTTAGCTATTACAAATTGTGCTGCCATAAACATGGGTGCACATATATCAGAGTGATATGATGCTTTCAGGTCTTCTGGGAAAATACCCAGAAGGGGAATAGTTGGTTTGAATGGAACCTCTAGACCTAGTTTGCCGAGGAATCTCCAAACTGCTCTCCACAGTGGTTGCACCAGTCTGCATTCCCACCAGCAGTGTAATAGGGTCCCTATATCTCCACAGCCTCGCCAGCATTTGTTATTGGATGATTTTTTTCATACTGGCCAGTCTTACTGGGGTGAGATGAAATCTCGATGTTGTTTTCATTTGCATTTCTTGAATGACCAAT